>WEDG01000894.1:0-12854 GCA_017591395.1 Schistocephalus solidus | reverse complement strand
TATGGACAGAATGCCTGTTAAAACGGTTTCTAAAAATTTGAATTGCAACGAAACTCATACTAGACGCCTAAGACCTTTTCATCGAGCCTGTTGAGGCAGGACGAATATGAATCAACCCAGATCCCTCGTGTTCTGTGCATATGGTCAAGTAAATTGTTCGGAAAACCCTCTTATTCTTTTCAAAATTGTTGATGACTCTGTTTCAATGCGCGGACAAAAGCAGGCTATCATTGTTACACGAGACAGCTTTCCATCTGCAAATTGATCCCACCTTGTACACCCTGTATGAAGTCTTTTATATCACAAGGTGAGCTGACTCATGCGATCACAAAAATTCTCCATATGTATATACCCCTTATCATCCTCATAGTGAACATTCTCAAAAGGTCTCTTATTTATGCGTTGTTACACATCTTTGGTAAACCCACAAGATGTGGAAGCGTGTGTTATATCATACTTTTGTCATACTAAACCATGGATAGGTTGAATGCTTCTGAATTAAATTAAGCTCAATTCACGCAGGTTCAGAATTCGGATCTGATTTTAGTCAAAGGCAGATGAGCTTGCCCTCCTTGACAATTTTAAATGCAAGAAGTGACCAATCATCACAGGAAAAAATTTATCGTCACTGATATTTGACATTTTATCACTGAAACTGAATTAAAATGAAAAGCAGAATCCCACAAGTGCAGATGAAGCCCTCTCCGATAAAAGCAAGATACAAGAAAAATGTAACTATTGGGTGACTAAATAAGATAATCTTTGAGATAGAAAGGAAAGTTTTAAAATTTTGTGTGAACTAGAGTATAGAATGGTTATTTACATACTTATGTCATTTGATACCAAACCTATTAAAACATGATCAAGAGTCATTTTTTAGTTTATTTGCAGGACATGCTGCGACCTTTTATGCTACAGGGAGGAAGTACGAGAGTAGAAAGCTCGATAGATATTAAATAGGCGGAAACCTAGTTTAACGGTTTGGCTGGTCTTGTGCGTATCTCTACGTAAGCGCTACCATAGTGATCTGGATTGGCGCATGTTTGCAAGTGTGGCATAAAATTCTCAATAGCCTTAGAACCGTTTACTCACAGGCGGGTCTTCAGTTTCGTAAACCAATAGGGGTGAAGGTCCTTGAGTCACCGTAACCACTGACGAGCCCCAGGTTGGTGTACTCTGTCCGCCTACAATGATTGACGAGTTACAGGAAAACAATTAGTACTAGGTATTGACTACATGACCACTGCTTAAACAATTGACCTAAATGAGCAGTTATGGTTACATAATTGGACGCTGACTTCTAGTGCAGAGCACCTTTAGTGTTGTTGTTTAGAACCGCTTAACTAAAATTGAAATCAGGGTAGTCATTTAAAGAGGTAAAAGAACGTTACTCTACTTTCAGTATTAATTCTGCATTACATTTTTACTGGTATTTTAGCTCAGTGCATTTAAGTTTATGATTCAAATTCAATTTATTAGTTAAATGCGCACTTACATCTTGCGTGAATGAAAGGAAGTAGGAGCGTGACCCACAGCATTGTTTTCCTGTCTTCCGTGGTCTGATCAACTTAAATAGACCAAATCGCCTGTGATGTAACTGGTCACTTAATAACAAATCAAATCTCTGCGGTGCAGTCCTCCTGATATTTTGCATTTCGTATTTCAGAAAATGCCTGAAATTAGCTCTTTCTACTGAGTATATTAGCACTGGTCGAACAGATTAAATTGTATTATCCGTTTCTTGGATTTACTTTTCTAAAACTGGCAAAGGTTTTGCTTTCATTTTACGTGACATATTTGACTTCGTGCAGGTGTGCGCAAGCAAATGATGCTGACATTCTTCTCTTAGTAGTAGTGATAGTGCAATTTCAGAAATCTCAGAAGTGTAAGGATTTTTTCCTTATATCCACACATACGACTGGTTGTTTCAAATTCTTAAAGCACTTAGACTGAAAATCTTGTGAGAATGACAAGAGCGAAAACATCAAGGATTCTTATAATGTAATAGTTCATTCGTCGCCCTAATGTTCACTGTAGAAGCTTGGATCAAGCTTGCAGGTTTTTCTCATTGTTAGGGCCAACCTTAACTCCGAAAGACTGGTCGGACACCTCATGTAACGTTGAAGTTAGTTTGTCGACTCAAAACTGGAAGGATGGAATAAACTTTTCTACGCACAACATGTTTTGTGCAGTCTCCTTATTGCATTGGCGATTTCTTAATGCGAAGTTCGATTAAAGTATATCTAATTGACAGCGGTGCCAAATAGAATCTGCTGTAGAGACGAGCGAAGGTGTGATGCCATGTTCATAGAAATTGAGAACTTGCTCTAAGAACACAGGCCAGCTCTAGGCGTTAGGAGATTGGCCAGTACTAAGG
Organism: Schistocephalus solidus; assembly: GCA_017591395.1. Taxonomy (NCBI): domain Eukaryota; kingdom Metazoa; phylum Platyhelminthes; class Cestoda; order Diphyllobothriidea; family Diphyllobothriidae; genus Schistocephalus; species Schistocephalus solidus. The sequence goes on along the minus strand of WEDG01000894.1, from coordinate 10,477 downwards.
TCACCGTTCACATCGAGGGCAGAGGAACGCAGCACAGCCAGCTCATCACTGAACTGCTAATTTTTTTGAACAAATTTCAAGTGTCGCCGAAGTCTGATGCCTCCAACCCCTGAGGTCATCATTTATTTCCAGTGGTCGGCATGGTCATCTCTAGTCTAAATTAGAATATTTTCGTAAGCAACACACAAGTGCACTGTTATGGGCACCATAAGTGTGAAGCTGCCATTTTCAAAAGCAGAAACAATTGACTAATGTAATTTTCCTTCTTAGATGACCACTCCTAGCCTCAGAGGCAAATCTGGATCGGAAAGCGACTCGGCAAAATTCATCCCGGAGCGTTGGGAACTTGCATACATTTTCCTCTGGCTTTCTGCAATTAGCCGGAAGAACTCTGAAAGGCTCGAATTCCACGGAATGTCACTGCCATAATGATCACGTTAAGAAGTCATAGCAACCTCACTATTAATTCACCAGTTGGCCGTTTTTCATAAACACACACTAGACTGATTTCGAGGTCTAATTCTAATTGCAACTGGCACTGAGCAAGAATTCGAGAGAGAATCTGAACCGGCAATCAATAAATTCCACGTTACAACGATTGCATCTTCTTCTACTTCTGACTTAGCGACCTTCCAAGAGAAAAAATTAAGTGCACCTTGAGAGCTAAAACCACGTCTGCTTGTCTTAAGTGAAGTTAATGCGCTGAGCATCGACCTCTACATTATTACTATCAGGTCCCAGACACTGTTCATGCCGGCTACTTGACTGCTGCGGGCAATTGGTGCCGTGTCTGTCCTTGCTAGTGACCTCGTCTGATCATGCCTCTTAGACTACCTGGCTACGCAAACAAAGGCATCATGGTACCACTGTAAATGGGGTGAGTTACTCGCATACTACAGGTGTGAGATCACTCTTCACGTTACGTAATGAAGCAGCCGTTCTGGACTTACCCTCAGTCTAGCAGTCAGCCATTCCACACATTGACACATAAAAGTGACTGTGAAGTACGATTATAAAAGTAAATTGTCAATATTTTAAATCCAGGCGTTTAAGTGACCCCTAATAATCTCAGACTATCCAAAGAAGAAAGAGCCATGCCGATTGGTCAATTGAATTGTCTGTTTTTGGAGTTCTCGTACGAGATGCGGGTGCATTTTGCTGATATATCTCAGCTTCACTCTCAGCTTCACTCTCTCAGCTTCACTCGGCTTACTGGTTAGGCAACAAAACTTATGTATGGTAGAGAAAGTGGAATTAAGCTACACTTTAAAGGCATCATCCCCATGGCATTTAAGACATATTCCTCGCTATAAACACACTGATTTTGTTATAATTACCATCGTGTGTTACAGTCTATGGCCTAGAAGGTCGCAGTATGACAGAAAACTTTTTGGACATTCCGAAAGTAGAGTCAAGCTGAAATAGCTCCTATATAGTAGTGCGTCTGTGGCTATTCTATGCAGTTGGGAGCGAAGCCAAATTGACAAATGTCCGATTGGCGAAATTGTCTATATTCATCCCGACAACAAATCACGAACAATTCCGCCAAGGAACCCGATAGGCATATTGATAAATTGGCTGATTGAAAGCTCTATTGAAAGCTTCATTGTTTGCCTCAACACTAAATCGATGAGGCCAACTTCTGTCTCCGTGATATTTTTGCATTTTTAACGGTGATGATATTTTAACTGTCTGAAAGATTTCGAGCTAGCTAATTTTACCCTCAATGAATTTACGAGAATGCATTGACATTTGCAGTAATAATCTAAAACTGTTTGAGCGTGTGCTCTACATCAGCAGATAAATTGAAGGGCTGAGAAATTTCGATCACTGTATTTCAACACTAAATGAGTCAGTTAAGTAAGTAAATACATTTAATGCCCTCAAACTCTGCTACGTAGAACAAGAAATGAAGCCATGCAGAGAAAGTTTTTAAAAGATGACAAAATAATACACTGTTTAAAAATTTACGGTAACTGAAAACGAATAGATGCAACCACAGTTTTTCATTCCATTAATGCAAAGTTTAACTAAAAAGCAATTTTCTGAAACCAGTAAGGGAGAATTCAGCTATATTAGCAATTTTTCTAAACATTCTGGTAAGTTTGTAAAGTTTAACATGACAAAGTGAAGCGCAAGAGTCAGAAGTCAATATCATTGCAATATGCATAAAATAAAACGAAGATAAATGTATACAAGTTGAATAGTCTGAGTAAATTGTGCTTCTCTATGAATGCAATAGTACTCAGCACCTCTTCTTCTAAAAATAGGCGTGCATAGATAGTCATGCACTTATTCCTGGTCAAACTACATTTTCATCTTATGAAGGTAAGAACACGTATCTTCATAGAACAATCGACCGTATCTTATTCCCAATAAATACCGATAAGCAAGCGCATGAGTCCGAGAAGAGTAAATATGCCAATGCCATAACTTTGAAGTTTCAAATCAGCCAAGTAATCAATATACCCATCAGGATCCTTAGCAGAGTCGTTAATGATTTTTTGTTGGGATGGATAAAGAAAATTTTTCCAATCGGACATTTGTCAATTTGGCTTCGCTCTTGTCAGCATAGAATAGCCAAATATGCCGTATTTTATAGGAGTAATAGCAGCTTGATTCTCCATTCGGAACTCAGTGTGTTAAGAGCGAGGAATATGACTTTAAGGCCGTTGGGACGCTGTCTTTAAATTGTAACTTAATCTCTCTTCCTCTCTCATACGTGAGTATTGTCGCCTAACCAGTTAGCCGAGTGAAGCTGAGATTTGGTTTAATGACGTACCCTAGTATGTAGGCGTTGTCAGCACACAGTCACTTTCGGAGCCGGTCAACGGTCCGTTGCAGAGAATGAGCACGGTGGCTGACGTATCCAGTGCCCTGTCTGCGCGTGCCATATACACGACCTGGATACGCAAACGCCGTGATCAAACTCTAACAGTGAGGTACAGCACACATCGCACACGTGTGAGTGCTATAGGTGTCACATTAAGAAGAATTCATTTCAGTCCGACGCTCAATTCAGCAGTTGGCCACTTCACACATTTATGCATTGCAAAGACTATGTTTTTCTGATATTCATCATTGATTTAATGCTTTCGAAGCCTTGCGCTCGGACCACACATACATCAGCAAAATGCACCCGAATCACGAAGTTAACTTGTAATTTACCCAAGAAGAGGTTGTGCGCCCAAATTCACCAGATCCGAACTGTGAAGAATGCTCAAGTGATGCCCTAAATTAACAAGTAATAGAAAGGTCCAAAACCACGTTATATGGTTTGCTGAGCATATGCGTAAATAGATCATGTCAAAACTGCTGGACCAGTATTTAAATAACCGAAGGACATGAGAACATGGCCGACGAAACTGAGAAACCTGGTTTGAGCAGCCTCATTGTTGATTGTAGTCGACAGGTCACCTATCATCGCAAAAAACAAGCTCCGTGACCCATATGTGTTTGTTATGATTCCTTCAAACGCTGCGGTCAAGAAGCGACCGCTAGCCTGCAAATATGCATCAATCGGTGCATGCTTCCTTTTCACAACTCTCTTTATCCTATGTTATGGTCTTGACAGGTTTCTTACTTTCATTCTACACTACTCCATATGTCCCCAAATTCATTGGTGCAATTCCCAACTCACATGTTACCATCTGTGCCTTGGAATGCGTCAGATATGAAGAGCCATACCTTTGCTTCTTTCCTTACCAGCGTCCAGAATGGAACTTTATGCAAAGAGTACGACTCTGAGTTATTAAATGTCTCTGTCGAGAATGTTCCAGACCATTAATAACGCAAATTTATATTTAAATTTATATATACTTTGACGGTCCATAGGACTGAGACGACTAAATGAATGAATTATAAATGGCCTCTTTGTCCATGAAGAAAGCTTTTCCTTAGCTTCTGAGCCTAAATCTTTGGTTTGACCAGTAATAAGTGCGTGACTATCTACACATTTATTGTAAGTTTTTTTCAAGCGATCGCATGCGTTATGAGCAGCAGGCCATGTGGCTCATTGCCTTTCGTGCTCTTGCCTACATCTGGAAACGTGACTGGTATCCCTGCGTAAGCGGGCTCAGATCTGCCTATGAGAATGAAAGGTTATGGAGCTTTGTGCCAGACAGTGAAACAGAAAAACCTGACTTTCACAGCTACTTTGTTGACAACATTTGACAGGTCACTTATTATCGCAAAAAAAATCATTCTGCTGCGTTCTGTCGTCAATCGATGCATGCTTCGTCCTCATTACTCTCCGTATCCTATGTGATTGACTTAAGCAGATTATTTTACATTCATTTCACACTGGGCCCTACAACCCTAGAATGCGTCAGATAAGTATAGTAGAGACGAATTAATCTTAAGGAGAATTCAATGCTATTGATACCATAGAATGAGTATGAAACGACGGAACCGGTTCAGATTCCGTCGGAAGATGTTTTCCGAAGAAAGCACAAAACAAATTGGCCTTGTGAGAGTCTTCGAGAAGAAAGTTTTTTGCATTTAGTAATGGAGGTTTTTCATATTCGCGTTCAGAGCAGGACCGATGATGGAACATTTGAACAACAGCTTTTGTTGAGTTAAGCTCGCTGAGTGCGCAAGCTTTTCTCGGTTTTTCACGTGCAAGACGAGTTTTAAAGGGTAATTTGAAAATCACTGCGATCCCTAGATGCACGGATAACAACCTTTTAGTTTGGACTTTCCACTGCCTCCTCATGTGCTTGATTATTGGCAAAACAAAATGAGGAACGGTGGATTTCGAAGCGAAAGGGCTTGAAAATTATAGTTGGCACATTTTCCAGTATGTTATTTGAAATGACCGACATTAAGTCACAAAGCGAGGTCAAAAGCATGATAGGTACGAACGATGCTATCCTTTTTTAAATTCAGTCCTCACACAATGATCGAAACTTAACTTAATCGCACTTGATTAAAGTTATTTGTATTGGAACATGTAAACTATTGCAAACCGGCGCGGATAAATAACGCGAAGAACACTGAGATATATTTTGATCGTCCATAGTGCTGAGACGACTTAACGAATGAATTAGAAACGGTCTCTTTGTCTATGACGAAAACGTTTCTCAGCTTCTGGACCTGAAACATTGGTTTGACCAGTAATAAGTGCGTGACTATCTACACACTTATAGTACGTTTTGTTTACGCAATCGCATGCGTGATGAGTACCAGGCAATGTGGCTCATTGCATTTCGTGCTCTTGCCTGCACCCTGAAAACGTGACTGATATCATTGCGTAAACGGTCTCAGATCTGCCTGTGAGAATGAAATGTTTTGGAGCTTTGTGCCAGACAGTGAAACAGAGAAACCTGACTTGATCAGCTACTTTGTTGACCGCATTTGACAGGTCATCTATTATCGCAAAAAAATCATTTTCTTCCGTTCTGTCGTCAAGATAAGACCACTGCCACGACAATTTAGTCAAACGGTTCATGCTTAGTCTTCACCGCTCTCCCGATCCTATGTTATTGTCTTAAACAGGTTTTTTTACATTCATTTCACTCTGGGTCTACATCTCTAAATTCAGCGCTGCGATCTCCTACTCACGTTTTGCCAGCTATGCCCTGGAGTGCATCACATAAGTAGAGCCGTACCCTTGGTTCTCTCCTTACCAGCGTCCAAAATGGAAATGAATGACAAAATATATGCATCTGAGTGATGAAATGTCTCTGTCGAGTGTGTTCCAGAGCATTAATAATTCACATTTATGCAGATGACACCCTCTTTGCCTCAATTATCCGAATGATTGACGAAGAATCAGGCACCCCAGAAGGCAACGCATTCATAAGCGCGGTTATGAAACCCTTCAGGTCAATCCAATTTACCGGACATGTCAGTAGCATATCTACCACGCATTGTTTTGTGCCACCTTACTTATTACAGTTTCGAAATTGGTTATGCTCATCTAAGATGAAGGATACTCAATTGCTGGATCAAGAATTTTATTATTCTGCATTTTGTATTCATGATAGAACAAAGAATGTTAGACAGCATCAGGTACATGTAAGAGTGTGGGTTACATATTTGGTCCTCTAGAACGGCATGATAGCTCAAACTGCTAGGAGCACATGTGGTCTGTGCTGAATTCCTAGAAAATTTGTTCAAGGTTAGGGGTTAGTTTTAACTTTATGTTTCGTGCTTGGTGATGGGTAAGTGTTTAGAATAGGCCAACGATTAAGGACTACATTACAGCTGGTTAAAGCTTGGAGTTAAATTTCCTGGAATCATGCACATGGACAATTTTATTACTTGAGCGTGACCTTTGATACCTGGTATATTTCGGAAGGGCATGTGCTCACGTTTTTCAGTTAGCTGACGTGTTGCTCAACAGTTAGGGGGTGGTATATTTACTCATGAGCTTAGCAACCCGTATTATCTGATCGAGGCATTTCTATTCCTTTTTATTTTAGTACATGACTGGAATGATCAGGACCATCCGGCTCTGGTGCATTTGAGCGCACAACTTCTTGGATAAATTAAAAGGTAACTTCGGTCGTGAAAATCAAACAGCGCTTATTTCTGCTTCTTACCATTTGCCTCCCAAGACTCGCATTTGCGCTTCTATCGGCCACCTCTGCCCGAAGCACCAGCATACGTGCTATTCAGTTCTGCAGTTCACTGTTCCCAATTCCACGTTTGTCTTTCCAAACGATGCCGCATTCAGACTTCTCTAATCTGTCCTCACACCATGCTCAAAACTGAACTTAATCGCACTGGAGTAAAGTTACTTGTATGGGAACCTTTTATCTATTCCAAACCAGAGCTTATAAATAACGCATTAAATTTGGAGACATATCTTGACGGTCCATAGCGTGGAGACGACTGAACGACTGAATTATAAACTGTCTCCTTGTCTATGACGAAATCGTTTGCTCTTGCACGCGTATTGCCATTTTTCATACATTCTGCAGTCGAAAGTAATTCTGATGTTAAATTTTCACGTTAATTAATGTTAAGTTTACGACCATACCACTATTTTAAGAAAAACATATGATCTAGTTTAATTATTCATCACTGATTTCTTAAATTTCCTTTCCAATTAACATTTTAATTAAATGAATGGAAAATTGAGGTAAAGACTATACTATAAATGTCAAACCGGTTATTTGTTTATCTTCCTTTAATCGTTCTCTGCATGGTTCCGATTAAAACGCTAATTTCTTTTTCTACATACCACAGTGTGCTGCCTAAATGATTTCTGAAAATTGAATTGGTTAGTGGCATTAAATATATTTGCTAACTAAACTAACACATCTAAGGTTGAAATGTAGTAATTAAAATGTCTGATGCCTTCAGCTAATCAGCAGTTGGCGAGCACATAATCGAAAACTTTTGAAGTATGCCTTTAAATGCCAAGTAGTTGTGGTAAGTAAACAATTCATCAATTAAAAATTTACACAATTTATGCAAAAATATTTTGGAAGGTCATTTGTAGAAAAGGCGCCAAAAATATAACTATCTACCTATACTACTGCAGACCGATGTGGAAATATAAACAAAGAAACTTCACAAATATCAAAGAGGTGGAATTCGACCTCATTGTTTTAGTGTTGAGGCGAGGAATAAAGTCAAAATCTTTGAAGCTGCTAATCAGCCAACTTATCAATATGCCTACCTGGTTCTTTGGCGAAATCATTTAAAATATTTTTCTTGAGAGGGCTAAAGAAACCTTTCTTAAGCTGACATTCGTCGCGTTTGGCTTCGATTATCGAAGCCTTCTTACTTGAATTATTTACATCGCACGGTAGATGACAGGGGAGAGTTAGAGGCGCAGAGAAGCTATTGCTGTATGATTCAGCTTTCCGAATGTACAAAAATTATGTTGTCATTATGCAGCCTTCCTGGGCACATCGTTACGCATACCGCAGTAGTTAAAATGAAATGCGTATGTTTATAGCGATGAATATGTCTTAAATGCCGTAGGGTTGATGTCATCAAGTGTAACTTAATCTCTTCCTCTCATACGTGAGTATTGTCGCCTAACCAGTTAGCCGAGTGAAGCTGAGATTTGGTTTAATGACGTACCCTGTTATGGAGGCGTTGTCAGAACACAGTCACGTTCGGAGTCGGTCACTTGACCGTTGCAGCGAACGAGCAGATTGGCTGACATATCTAGTGCCCTCTCTGCGCGTGCCACATATACGACAGTATCCCACACGTGTGACTGTTATAGGTGTCACATTAAGAAGAAGTCATTTCAGCCTGACTATAAATCCAGCAGTCGGCCACTTTATGCATTTGCGTATTTAAACGACTGGGTGATGTGATGTCCATCTGCAGTTGAATGCTTTCAATGCCATGGCACCTAGCGCTCCGCTCACACATATATCAGCAAAATGCACCCGCATCTCGTACGAGAACTCCAAACAACAGACAATTCAATTGACCAATCGGCATGGCTCTTTCTTCTTCGGATAGTCTGAGATTATAAGGGGTCACTAAATGCCTGGTGGATTAATAGAGGTTGCATTGACTTCTTAACGTGATCATTATGGCAGTGACATTCCGTGGAATTCGAGCCTTTCAGAGTTCTTCCGGCTAATTACAGAAAGCCAGAGGAAAATATATGCAAGTTCCCAACGCTCCGGGACGAATTTTGCCGAGTTGCTATCCGATCCAGATTTGCCTCTGAGGCTAGGAGTGGTCATCTAAGAAGGAAAATTATGATAGTCAATTGTTTCTGCTTTTGAAAATGGCAGCTTCACACTTATGGTGCACTTTTGTGCTGCTTACGAAAAGATTCTAATTTAGACTAGAGATGACCATGCCGACCACTGGAAATAAATGATAACCTCAGGGGTTGGAGGCATCAGACTTCGGCGACACTTGAAATTTGTTCAAAAAAATTAGCAGTTCAGCGCTGAGCTGGCTGCGCTGCGTTCCTCTGCCCTCGATGTGAACGGTGACCTAGTACTGGCCAATCTCCTTACGCCTAGAGCTGGCCTGTGTTCTTAGAGCAAGTTCTCAATTTCTATGAACATGGCATCACACCTTCGCTCGCCTCTACAGCAGATTCTATTTGGCACCGCTGTCAATTAGACATACTTTAATCGAACTTCGCATTAAGAAATCGCCAATGCAATAAAAAGACTGCACAAAACATGTTGTGCGTAGAAACGTTTATTCCATTCTTCCAATTTTGAGTCGACAAACTAACTTCAACGTTACATGAGGTGTCCGACCAGTCTTTCGGAGTTAAGGTTGGCCCTAACAATGAGAAAAACCTGCAAGCTTGATCCGAGCTTCTACAGTGAACATTAGGGCGACGAATGAACTATAACATTATAAGAATCCTTGATGTTTTCGCTCTTGTCATTCTCACGAGATTTTCAGTCTAAGTGGTTTGAGAATTTGAAACAACCAAGCGTATGTGTGGATATAAAGAAAAAATCCTTACACTTCTGAGATTTCTGAAATTGCGCTATCACTACTACTAAGAGAAGAATGTCAGCATCATTTGCTTGCGCACACCTGCACGAAGTCAAATATGTCACGTAAAATGAAAAGCAAAACCTTTGCCAGTTTTAGAAAAAGTAAATCCAAGAAACGGATAATACAATTTAATCTGTTCGACCACTGCTGATATACTCAGTAGGAAGAGCTAATTTCAGGCATTTTCTGAAATACGAAATGCAAAAATATCAGGAGGACTGCACCGCAGAGATTTGATTTGTTATTAAGTGACCAGTTACATCACAGGCGATTGGGTCTATTTAAGTTGATCAGACCACGGAAGACAGGGAAACAATGCTGTGGGTCACGCTCCTACTTTCTTTCATTCACGCAAGATGTAAGTGATCATTTTAATAATAAATTGAATTTGAATCAAAAACTAAACTGCACTGAGCTAAAAATACCAGTAAAAAAATGTAATGCAGAATTAATACTGAAAGTAGAGTAACCTTTTTTACCTCTTTAAATTACTACCCTGATTTCAATTTTTAGTTAAGCGGTTCTAAACGACAACACTAAAGGTGCTCTGCACTAGAAGTCAGCGTCCAATTATGTAACCATAACTGCTCATTTAGGTCAATTGTTTTAAGCAGTGGACATGTAGTCAATACCAAGTACTAATTTTTTCCTGTTACTCGTCAATCATTGTAGGCGGACAGAGTACACCAACCTGGGGGCTCGTCAGTGGTTACGGTGACTCAAGGACCTTCACCCCTATTGGTTTACGAAACTGAAGACCCGCCTGTGAGTAAACGGTTCTAAGGCTTTTGAGAATTTTATGCCACACTTGCAAACATGCGCTAATCCAGATCACTATGGTAGCGCTCACGTAGAGATACGCACAAGACCAGCAAACCGTTAAACTAGGTTTCCGCCTATTTACTATCAATCGAGCTTTTTACTCTCGTACTTCTTCCCTGTAGCATAAAAGGTCGCAGCATGTCCTTCAAATAAACTAAAAAATGACTCTTGATCATGTTTTAATAGGTTTGGTATCAAATGACATAAG
>WEDG01000893.1:0-17085 GCA_017591395.1 Schistocephalus solidus | reverse complement strand
TATGGTTACGTATTGCTAAACAATTATTTGGAAAAATATTTTCTGTACGTGATGCAGGGGAAAAGTTGTAAGGGTCACCATAAACCGTTCTCGTTATCCGGGTTTTCTTCTTCTTTTCTTTTTCTTTACCTGAAAAATTCCACAAGCATTGTTGTCCTCCACTTAAAGATTACAAGGTAAATTATTATCTTTAACCAAAAACAGACAACAATCTATGGTAAGTCATTTTTAATGTGAAATCCAAGGCTTTAACGGGCAATTTTTAACTGCCCATCCTTGTAAAGTGACAAGTACAAGTTATATAGCCTTCCAATTTATAGTCAATGCGTTTGGTAATAGAGGTGTTTACTGATTCAAATGTCTAAGTTAACAATGACTTATTCTGATTAAGATAATGGGCTTAGATTATATAATTTGGCGTCAAGTGGATAGAAGCAATTTTTAAATGCAAATTCAAATCTCGAGTCTGCAATCGTTTTTGCTGCTTATGAGGCCTCGTCGGCCGTTACCTCTGTAAATAACCTTCATAACAATCGATTTGTATAACTTTATTATTGCAAGACAACTAATGAACAGAAGGTCACATTTCATATGTCTCTTGATTTTCTGCTTGCCGTTGTATATTTTATAGTTTAAGTAAACTATTCTATTCTTTTATGGATTAACTAAGAATACAATAATTTTTAATTAACCTGAATACTATGGTAAACTGGAATATAATTTCCCTAATCGCAAACCTTTCTACTCATTATGTTTAGTTCATTTTGGCACTATTGTTGCCTTTTTCCTTTCAAACATAAAAATTATACTTGGTCACTCAATTAATTACATGCGCTTAAATTATCAAAAGTCGAAACGCAGAGCAATCGGTTAGTGGTCAAAATGGGCAAATATAATCTCTCTTTCTAAACTTAATTTATTTAGGTAAATAAAGAAATATTTAGATGAGCAAAGAAACCCATTTTCCTAAGGAATGTGAATCTGCCTTAATCATGGTTATTTGCTCCAAATTCGCAGATGACGCAGAGACTGAGGAAAACCATACCTGCAAAATAATGTTACAAAAGCTCTGAGATAATTATGAGCTCAAATGTATTCTACAAAGTCAAGAATAATGCAGTTAAGTTTTGCATCTAGTCAAATGCCGTTTGTTCTATTATACAGAACGTGTGCTTTCAATTGAATGATTTGTGAAATACTGCAATGAGCTTGCGATTTAAAAACTTTACTTAACAGGCTATTATTCTGTCACGACAGGGTGCCAACTTTTGAATGACCTTTCTTTAGGCCGGTTGCGTTAACGATGCTCTGTTAAAAAAGCTACTAAGCTGGTCTAAATTACCTTATTTATTTTTAATAAACTTAAATATCTAAATAAACTTTACAGAAAACAAGCACAAAAATGTTTTTTTGCACTCATTTGGTCCATATGTCTGGCTTGTTTAAATATTGTACTTGAAGAAAAAGTATATTTTGGCTATAACAAAGTTACTTATGATAAACTTTTAAGACAGTGAAATGTCCATTTATAAAGCATTATATTTATTTATCGAAAATGGTTGTAAATTGGATAGCATTACCTTCATTTATTATGAATATTTATGAATGATAACTGAACTTTCCCAAATATCATAGAGAAATGTGTGATTTTCGTTATTGGCAATGTTTACAGCAGGAAGTTTAAAAACTCCAAATGTACGTGTTACAGCATGTCAGGTTGAAACTTTTTCGGGGAGTTATAAAGCTTTTAATACCAAAATAAACATTTTTCAATAAAAAAAATAGAAGGCATAACTTTCTATTGACGAAGCTAAAGAGGTAATACTTATTTACATTCATTTAAATTGCGTATTAATATTTAAAACTGCACCAAAAATCAATGTGAAAATCATGCTATTTAAACAGCTGTTTTCACATTATTTTTAGTAGAGGTGGTACGACAAAAGCTTGTTAAAAAGCTGCCAATGTGACGCAAATAAAATATATTGGGATTGTGTATCAGGCCAATTAATCTTACAGCCCTATTCCAAAGTAAAATCAAATATAAGATTTTAAAGTAGCAAAAATGCCCATTGAAAAATTCAAAAGACAATTTGGCGAGCATACGTTAGCTTTCGATAAATTTTCATCAGGCCTTTACATTAATATCACTGTGTAACTAAGTCAAATTTGCGGGTAAGTAGAACAAATTGTTCGGGTCAGTGTGGGGGAAGGAGGGGTAAAGAAACACTATTGCGTTCCCTTATCTGATCATCGTCAGAGGAAAAATGGCCGCCGGGACCGGTTATTAGATGCGGGCGGCTTCAATTGGTGGCCACGAAAATTTCGGTGCTCGTTTAAAGTTCTTTTGAGTGAAAAGGATGGGTTTGCGTAGCCTGATTGTCACTGCTTCTGTCGTAGCCACCAGACGCTGTCCAAGGATTTTTCAATAGGTTGAGGGAACCTTGTAAATTACCTGGAAGGCCTCTTTGGCGTTTACACGATGACCTGTGTCTACCACATGCGCGAGGAAAGAGCTGTTTTTGTTCTTTATCTGCCCCTTTCTTTACCATTCTGGAAGGTGTTTCCGTACTCTTTTGGATAATTACCGTGGCCGAAAGCCACCAATTTAGCAGCCCGCATCTTATTACCTGTCCCAGCGGCCATCATTCCTCTGACCATGACCAGAAAACCGGCCCGCAATTGTGTTTCTTTCTCCTTCCTCTCCCATCCCTGACAACCATTAACTTTGCTCTACTAAACCGGATATTTGACTAAGTGACACAGTTATATAAATGGAAAGGCCTGATTAGAATTTATCGAAAGCTAACAAGATTTAAAGCTTAATTTAAATTTATTGAAATGTGTTTTTAAATTTTTTTTAGTTTGTGCGTTGATCACTACTTCTGCAGTCACGGAAGTAAAAAAAGATTTCTAAAATCAAATCGCGAGAGGACGGTAACTGTTTAATAAAGTGTAATGAAATCACCGGATGCAAACAAAAGCATGCCATTTTTGTGTATCAAGTTTTGTGCATTTGTTTTGATACCTTTGTAATAAATTTACGTTTCCAGTTATTTAAACCCACTAAGCCTAATGATAATTTCCGCAGTAGAGGTTTCTCCCCAACCTCAAATTTTACAGTCAGCGAAAGCATTTATCCATGTTAGAAGCTGACAGTATTTTTAAGTAAATGGTTGTTTTTGTTTTAGTCTTACACTTATTCAATAATAGAACGTTTAATAACGTATCCCTGTTTAATGTATATTATTTGCACTTGGTTAAGCAAAGTTTTTTTAAAATAAATCCACACGAGCAAATGAAAAATTTTATGTGTTTTACCCATCCCTAAAAGGCGCAGATGATTTTTCTGTCGCAATTGAAAAACTCCCATTTTTAACTAACCCTAGATAAGGTTTCTTTTTGTATTTAGAAATACTTCCCAAAAACGTCAGCTATCTACTGAAACTTTTTCAAACTATCAATTCTGCACGTATTCTCTGTATAAATCAGGGAAATGTACCAATCCGCACAAATTGTACCTTCAAAAAACGTACTGATTACCATGGTAAATTTTGGTGGGTAGTTTTTGGTTACTTCTACAATCTGCGCAAATGTGCCGAACGTATGGGTACGCTAAAACAAAATTTCGGCAGTAGTAAACAGTATTGCATTTTTCGTTTTTCAAATTCAGTTAATTTAAACTTTGAGATGTTTGAAATAACTACCTAAAATTTCTGAATATGTTACGCTTATTTAAATTCGATGTTAACAGATTATAAACTTGGCAGCGATTAACTTTGGATGTTTACAGTAATAGTAGATAAAGTGCAATTCCCAGATGGTAAATCAGAAGAAGAAGAAGAAGAAGAAGAAGAAGAAGAAGAAGATGAGAAAGAAGGAGTATTCACCGGGAGATGTGTATTGTTTGTCTGACGTTTCCAGTAGTTATTTCGTCTACTCATCTTCAGATTCTGGAGATTCATGCTCGTAGCTCTCAATATAAAACACTATTCGCATTGATTATGGCATGTCAACCTAACGCAAAACCAGTGTTGACAGGTCAGGAGCAATGCAAACATTGGCATATAATGAAGGTGGGAGCATGACTCTCCAGTCTCCAGCAAAACAACTACTTGAAACGTCAGATAATCAATATAACTCGCCGAGTAAACGCTCCTTCTTCTTTTGATGTTTACTGTCTTAAAATAATGCCCACCAATATAAAACATCTATTAATGCGGTGATGTATTCTATGACATTAAGTTACACCAAATATTGCTAAATATGCGGTTAATTTTACTTCTGCCCATAAACGGAACACTTTTCATTGATTAAATAACTAAGAGATATATTTATACGTAAGATTGCAACATAATATGTAGAATGCATAACGTAGTTGGTTCTCTTAGCTTATCCTCTAGACTTCCCCCATCACTTTACATAAATTTCATCAACACTCCGTACAGGTAAATTTAATTGGAACATTTTCCTTTTGTTTTAATATGCCTGCATCTTTTTTTAATTCTATCCGATATTATGGGACCCTTATTTAAAGATTAAATACCAAAGAGCTTTTGCATTGTTTTTCTTCTAATTATTAAGCTTTAGGTCGTGGATCTCCGGATTTATGGGGATCGAGAGTTGTTACAGTAACAAATGAGTCACTCACGCTAAGATATGTCACATCCCGTTACCCAGTAAGTTACATTTTACATCTTTGCAGGGCATATTTTCTAGTTTTATTATACATTAAAAGACAAATTTCTTTAATTTATTGAGGTATATAAATGGTTTGCATGAGTCCTTAGACATATGTTAATCAGGTCTACCACTGATAAGTTCAAAGGTCAAGTATCTATAGTGGCCTCATTGTGAATTACCGAATCACAAATTGAATTTTCAATCGTGATATGGGCATTTTTTAAGAAATTTTTTTATTTTTATTGTTTAATTAAGCAGAGTTTATCAACCCAATTAGGAAATCACCGATGGTAACTGTTTTTAAATAGCACAACCATTCTAATAAACAGGACATTATGCATCTGTTTTATGAATGTTGCATAAGTAAAAATATCCAACAATTCAAGGTTACATTAAAGGCAATTTTAGTTGTGCAATCGAGATGAAAATAAATAACTAAATGAGCTTTATCATAACACGTAGATTAAGGAAAGTTGAAGGGGTATACAAACTCTGTTATAATTGCCGCGCTTCTCCGTGGTAGTAGAACCGCTGATAGGGTAAAAATAAACATGCAAGTTCTTTTAAAATAAGCTCCTCTGAGTCACAAAATGGTCTTTGTTCAGACATATGAATCTTGAACAAAACAATAAATAGGTTCGTAAATGCTCTTTTTGAACACAATAGTTTTTAACACTGCTTAAAAATGGCATTTTGCGAACCACAAGCCCGAAAAATCTGAGCAGTTATCTGGAGGATTTGCTGCAGGTGGCTCAATGACTTGTTTCCAATTTTATTCTTAGTAATGACTTATGATTTGTTTGAAATTGTCTTTTCTTGTCTAGATAATCGAACTTGATATGGTGCGCGTTACTATCGAAAATGGATCGTGCTTTGCTAGTTCTATGGAAATCGGTAAACCCTGTTCTATTAAAAAAGGCGAGTTTTTTTTACTTTTAAACCAGTATCTGCAGGGTCATAAATAACAGCAACATAGCGTTCATTCAGATAACCATAGGTGCTTTACTTATGGCGGCTTTAAACGCTATGCAAACATAAACCAGATTTATGTTTTCTATGCAAACATACACAAGTATACATATACTTTAAAATAAAAATGGGTTCTACATATATTTCTTGAGATACCTGCCTTCAAATAACAGTAAGTCTGTGAATTTTAGTTCAGTAGGTATGTTGATTGTCTCAGATTGAAGCATGATTATTTATTTGGTCACGATTTAATGTATTGAGAAACCTGGTCAAATTCAATGATATCGTCCAGTATTCGAAAATCAAAAAAAGTCTTCCAAATTAAAGGGAACACGCGGTACATTTCAGAAGATTTTTTAGCATTAAATTTTACTTACCAACAGCCCAAAATAAAAGTGTAGGAAAAAATTCATATCTGAACCAAACTTAACGACGACTTTGTATAAAGCTAGAATTGTAACTATTTATTTTGTTAGATGGACACCTCATCAAGCGGTTATGGCACTCGCTCGTTCCAAACCGCCTGGGGACTAACTCTGGAGCCTCGCCAGCAGCTCTCCTAGCGCAGACAAACCTGTTTGGCAAAGATAAAGGGGACTGGAATGACCATATCAGGCTAATTAGCCGTCATCAACTAGTCTTACCCTACCTCAGGTTGTGCAGCACCCCTGGACTTGAAACCGTGACAAGATGCTTAGTCGTTTTACCGATCTAAACTGGCAGCACAACAATCGCGTGACTATATGGTAGCAATGTTGTCTTCTGATCCACAGCTCACAAGTTCAAGTCTCTTGTGTTGCTCCACCAGGGTTTTTTTATGTCTGGCTGATACCAGCTAAAAAGCCAGAAAAGTTTTACTGATCTCACTTGCCTTTGCCAGTAAGGTTCACCAGTCTTTATTCTATTGAAAATCAGTTTATTATTTAACCACAGTGTGAAGTTGGAAGTTTCCTGTTGCATACGATACGCACAATGAAATTAGGAATAACTAATTTTTTTAATCAAACCAAATCGTTAGTGAATTTTAGTGTAATAATATTTGTTTATTTGGTAAACACTTTAATGTGTTTAAAATTTTATTGAATTAAGATGCCAGTGGATTTGTCTCCGTTTTAAATCTGACGGCTCTCGCCCATTACAAGCAACTGATAGTCAGGGGTATCAATGAATACGTGACGCTTTTTGCACCGAAATGTCGCTTCCCGGCGCCTAGCGCAGGTAATTGATTTGTTGTGAAACTATTGTCACGAAAAATATACAAATTTGCAATTTTGCCAGAGACACTTACATAATTTGTTTCTGGATTATCGAAAAGCAACATTGCAATTTTTAGGGCAATTTGTTCCGGAAGTTTCCCTGCCGTTGTCACGCTTTTTAAAAGGATACAATGAAGTCAATATATCTTTCGCGTTTAAGTATGACGACAGTGGAATACTGGTAAATTGTGTATTGATTTCAATATAATATTTCAAACCATGGAAAATAAACTTTAAGACTTCGATTTTATAAGATTATTTTAATGAGTTACTGTTTTTGATTGTAAGTCTTTTCTGTTTGTGACTTAATTATCTTTATTAATTAGCTCCTCATAATAATTCTAACACTCACTCCTTTAGGAAACTCATACGTTTTTGCCTGCGTATATGTCTATCGCATATTCATAATAAAAATACTCCTTGAGCCTAACGTAACCTCGTACATCGGTTTAAATCTAAATCATCTTATTAATTTACAGCGAAAGCAAAAGTTTCCATGAATAATGTAGTGGAAATCATAAAGCAAAAGAACAACTCAACCAACCCAAAGGATAGTCCGAAATTATGCATTGATGTGTTATACAACAAATTAAAATCGGTGAAGCACGTATCAAAACTATTAACAAGGACTTACTCCGGCACCTGGAATATAAACGGCAATGATCACAATAAGTGTATGATGAAAAATGATGAATTCAATTGCTAGAATCAGTAATTAATCTGGCTGAGATGTCGTATCCTAATCTGGTGCTGGCTTGCAGTCTTAAGAATGAAAATATTGGAAAGGGATTGGTGATGAAATATTTGTGATCCTCCAGTGGAATATATTTGAGGCATTCACTGAATAGCTTCGTTTGACCGCTTCAGCATTCAGTGCTATATATCAGTGAAGGAGAGTATTCATGAAGATAAGCACTCACGCCAGAATCAAGACAAGCCGAGAAATTGTTCAATATATTTTTCGATCTGGCACTGGCATACAGAGCCTTGCGCAAGCACCGACGGAGTGGCATCACTGGTGTCTGATGGGCTTTTACTTGCTTGTTTTTTTTTTATTGCCACATTTATCTCTGTCGATGGATTTCAGCAAGTGTTCGAAAGCTCAGACGAATATAACCATCATTCCGGCGAGCGAACCAACATCTTCTTTTTTACTTTCATACACACCTGCAATGCGAACATTCACCTCTTTTTTGAAATAAATATATAAATGATTTATCGTGCTTAATGTCTATCAGCTGTCCTTCGGCCGGCTACAGATCGCAGTCTGGAATTGCCGCGTTCTTCAAGCGGACGCAAAGCTTAAAATGCACAAGGCTGTAGCCCTGATGATTGCATTCTATGTGCCAATCCAGGCAAAAAGCTTAACAATGTTAATCTAAGCTGCCTCCAGTGAATTATAAAGGAGAGGTGGTAGGCAAGGATCCCGACACAGGAGTCCTGGATCAGATCGGAATCCTTGGCATGTGCGCCATATTGCAGCCACTGCAACTGCATTGGAGCGAGGATGGATGGCGAGTAAAAATCAGAGCAATTGCTATAAATAGACGTCGCTTCGCTTGTTCCCCGGCAAGGTGGTCAAAGTTTGCTAACTAGAAACCCTGTAGACCTCCTTCAAAAATATATATCTCAATCGGTAGAACTGTAAAAACGACCCATGATCAATTGGGCTGACGAACAACAGTGCACGTTAGAGCAGCAATCGCTGAAGCCGATGGGATTGCTGGCAATAAAACCGCGATAAGGGCTCCGAAGTATGAGACGCCAAATACCCAAAACCTAAACACGCATTACCTTCAAAGCTCCATGTCTTATGCAATCCTTCCGTGCACATATTGGCTTCGTGTAACACCTCCAGGCCCAATGCACCAACCTTCACTATCTACCACAGCCACGACTTCATCCTCACTGAACCAACCCTCAATCCGATGGCAAGGATTATTACAATTATCATCATTACTATCACTGCCAGCACCGGCGAGAACACCTGATTCCCTGCCAAAAGCAACCATCAGTGTTTCCACCACCAGCCATGTGAACTCAATCATAATCTCTCCCCACCGTCACTGCGCCTTCAACTCGCGTATCTGCTTGGTTGGTCACTTGCGACTTCTTAAATCTCCGATTGGCGAAGCAGTGCCCGAAGCATCGAAATACACCCACCACGTCCCCATCAACTGACGCCGTGTGATGCTACTTGGATACACGCGTGCCCACGACAACTAAAATCACCGCAATGTTGACATACCAAACCCACCTCGCATCTCTAAGAATTTGGTAACCATTTCCTCAGCCAACACCACCACCATACTTAAATCATGAATTCTTTCGTTTCGGATTGAATGCTTTTAAGAACAATAGACTTTTTACTGTAGGTTTCTTTCAGGCATGTAACAGGCACATTTAACGGACATCCGTGCGGTTAAGGTTAAGTTCAAACCTAAGATTAACTAAAATCATGATATAAATAATAGCAAAAGGATAATTATTAAATGGGACATCTCAAAAAGCCTAAGATAAACGATAATTTAACGTTATAAAGCCAAAAGCATAGTATAATGCATTTGTGCTATTTTATAGTTAACATACAAATTCGAATGGTAAGAGCCAGCTTTAATATTCATCGTTTGCATTTAGTTCCAATCAACCGTTTTAAGTTGAGCTAAAATTGAAAACCAAAGACCTCTCCCATGACTGAGATGGAACTGCAAAATCCAGCACTACTTCACAGATCACAAATAGCAAATAAAATTGAAAATTGGCAAGTAATATTTCAAAAATAATGGCAGTAATTACCATTCAGCAATTGCACTGATGCCAGCCGAAACAATCACTTAAATTTTTACTTGCAATAGTCATTTAGACTTATTTTCAAAGTAGAAATGTAGCCTTATGAACATGAAAATTCTAGATTACTCTGACGGACAATGCAGATATTGTCTGCAGGTGGAACAAATTCGACATCGACAAAGGTGATGAGGTATTTTGTGGTAAGTTCTATATCTACTAGGATTATACCATTGAGGCTTCTTTGAAATAGCAGACCTGTGTATTGGACTGGTTTCGAAAACATTTTAAAATAAGTTTATATAGCATTACGTCTAGAGGAAGAACGAGAGAAGGCGTATGATGCCATTTTATATATTTAAATGAAGCAGAAATCTCATAATATCGGAAACGGCAGAAAATTATTGTGCACAGTAGCATATACATTTTCGTCGAAATACAAAACGTCTGAACATCTAAAATGCCATACATACATATATACATACAAACATAACGTTATTTCGACCGTCGATTTCGATTATGTCCACCGGATGCTCCACGGAAGGAAGGTGCAGGAACGGTGACTTGCGCATGATTTAGTTTTAAGTGATAGTAGACTTGCGTTGCATCTTCCGCACTCTCTCCTCCCCACCTGAGCCCGGTGTCATGGCAGAGTTAAGAAGACCAGAGATGGGAGAGGGCGCAGGTAGCTGGTGGGGCCGGAGCCGCCCCTGTGCGTACCACCACACCTGGCTCGGATCCCATGAAGTGGAAGTGCAATAAAGGCCACATTAAGAATGAGCCATTGCAGCCGGACTCAGTCTACCAGTCAGCCACTCCACGCAAAACACATATTGGACTGATCACGCGATCCGAGTAATCCCGTCAATTGGTAACCTTTCAAGCTATGGCTTTTAGCACACCGTGAGAGTTTCAAGCGCATCAGATTGTTTATAGTGAGGAAAATGCGGTGAGCCGTTGACCACACTCTATCCTCAACCACCACAATAAGACCACCGTCCGAGCCAGTCAGTTGTCTGATGTGGGGGTGGGGGCATTGGCTGACAGGCTGGCTTACGCGTTTTCGCGCGCCACAGCATGACCTGGCCCCATAACGCACACACCAGATTCACTTAATCAGGGGATATGGGAACCATCGCCATCTGACTCACAGTCCATTGGTCAGCCACTCGACACACAGCTCATACACTGGGCCAACGGCATGAATTGGTGTAATCGTCAGATTGGCAGCCTTCCAATCCATGGTTACTAGGAAACCGTGATATTCAAGAGTATTTGATGATGGTGAGGGTTTTATCGATGTATTGGTCTAGGAAATGTGCGCTGATATGGCTTAGCCTCCAGTGGTTAACTGCAGGTTGTCGTAAAGGCGCATGCGTCCTAATAGGCCAATGCGGTCTTCAAAGGTGCGGGAGCAGTGAAGGCAGTGGAGGTGGGCGCGTCGACTTTATATTGGAGCCCGAGACACTGGTTCACCAGCCTGTGTGCGATGTATTCGCAGGTGACCGACCAGGCCAATGCGTGCGGTTACGTTGCGGGCGCAGTGGGGGGAGCAGAAATCGGGAGAGGCTTGGGGATGTCATTCGTTGTAGTTAGGGTTGCAATGGCGGTTAGAATGGCAGAAGCAGAGGGTGTGCTTGGGGTATCGGTGTTTTCGGCATTGTGGTGAATTCCGCTGTCATGGATGCGCATTTGATCGAAAAGGCCTTTGCGATGTGTGAATGCGCGAGAACAGTGAGGGCAGTGGGGTCGGCGATCTCTGCTGTGTGTTGGTATTTCAAGCACTGGTTCACTAGTCTCTGTATAATGGATTCGCAAATGACAGACCAGGATGATGCGTGAGGTAAATGCGCCGTCACTATGAGGACAGTTTAAAGGAGAGTCCCCATTGTTGATTTTGGTGGTGGCGGCGGTGGTTGTGGCGATAGTGGTGGAGGTAACAGGTGATGAGTATTGGGAAGTTGTCTCTATGAGTAATTGAATAGATGCCAGGGGTGAGGCTGAGGGAGTCCCAAGGAGGGTTGAAAGAATTTGACAGAGGAGTTGGTATTGTTGGATTGTTTCATCTGAAGATGTCCGACCAGGCTGATTCACGCACGGTTGGTGCGTTGACAGCGCATCATGTTGGAAGGACCTGGGCATTGGCGGTGTTGATTTGGGGCGCTGGTGACTTTCGTGCCGCTCTTTTGGTCTTTCGGCGGCAATCCTGTTGGCTTCGTAGATGGCTGCCCCTGTCTTCACTGTCCCTCTCTAAGCCAGTCGGTTCGGGCAAGAGTCCTCCCAGATCACCAGGTTGATCTGCAGTTGCTTCAGGAAAGTTTTCCAAGTGTCCTTGTAGCGTCGTCCTTAACCCCTTGTTAACGCGCACCCATGACGAGATCTCCATAGTAGAGTCGTTTGCGTAATCGTTCGTCATCCATCCTCACAAGGTGGCAGCTCCATTGCAGTTGCAGTTGTTTCAGCTGAGCATAAATGCCGAGAAGGCCTGTTCGTTCCAACACTTGCATGTCAGGTATCCTGCTTTCCGATGTAAGCTTAAGTATTCTGCGAAGGCAGCTGAGGTTGATGTGATTTAGCTTTAACGCCTGCTTTTGGTAGATCGTCTACGTCTCCGCTCCATACAGCAGCGTCGGCAATATGACAGCTTTGTGCATCTTGAGTTTGACGTACAGTGTACCTGAAGTGCCATCAGTGGAAGGCAGCTGTCTACAACATACAATCATATGTATATATATATATATATATATTGTTCTGAATCCTTGTGGATAAAGCTTAAATACCTTCAGGTTTTAAGGCAACGATAAAAATTCCTAGTTATTTCAACGTGTTTGCATAATTAGTAGGCTAATTTTAAGCATATTATCACGTTTTCCTGAAAAAACCTTAAAAAGGGTTTTTGAGAACGATTGTTCAACAATTTATCTTGCTAAAAACATGTAAATGCGATATTATTATTAATTAAAATTTGTCCTTTAAATCTTTATATTGGTTTCCTGGTATGTGTTTTTTCGAAACCTCTTAATATAAAATACAAAAGTAATTTAGGTTTTCGTCTTTGAAACTTGAAGTAAAAAGTAAGAAACATATTTCAGTAACAAGATAGCACTTTACTTAATTTGTGTGTTTTCCTAGTTTGTTTCAAATTTAAGTGGCAAATTGCTCTAACCTTACGATAAGATAATATATTTTAACATACAGTACTGGAAGCCAAAGAAAACGACGAAGTTTGGTTCACAGGAGTATTTCAAAGAAAACATAATCTCAATGATACCTATGCAATGCATTATTCGACTAAATCGGTCATGTCAATCACAGTAGACTGGACTCAATCTGGTACGTATAAATATTAAAACCTGAAAACTTTACAATAATCTTTTGTGTTTTTCCTAATTGTACGCAAAATTTAAATTAAGCTAAATTTTACTGCTACGTCACGAACTCCTCCTTTTATGTTAATGCACGTTAAATAGACATTTAAAAAAAATAATGGATAACGTTTTATAAAAGTTAAAAATACAAACATTAAAATTTTTAGTCAAATTCTTTGACACTATCTCATTAACATTTTCGCTACAAATAACCAACTTTAGAGTGCGTAGCACGTTACCCTAGCATATAGACTTCATTACAGCTGTCTCAGTGTACATTTTACTACGTTTTGCGTTTTCATTTGCTTTTTTCAAGGTTACGCACCGGAAGATGAAATTTGCTGCCGTAAGCATCGATATCAATATTTTATTGATAATTTTTAAGATGCCTGCCATATTATTATTTTTATTTTAATAGTTTTAGGATTTTAATCTCGATTTTGCCAATTGCTTTGAGAAGATGTTGATGCGATTGCTAGAACAGGAAAGTGATTCACCCGACATTTTGGATTTATGCTGCACCTTTCACAGACAGCATTCTTTATGATGATCTGACTATGCCTTTGACCATATGCCCAGACACAAATCCGAAAGGAAAGGTGGATAAATTTCCTGTTCCAGCAAAGTCGTTTGCATATTTTCGACCCGAATTCTCGCTTGAAGCGGCAGATAAGGCTGTGTTTTTTTTAAATATCCGTTGAAATTCGGATAAAAGTGTGACCAAGCAAATTATTTCAGTTTGCCTTTTAGTAGCAAAGTACATTTTTTATGAGCTAGAAGCCAGTATAGGCAAGGCATAAAGGAAAATGGTATTATGCAATCTTTTCGATAGTTCAGAAAAGTTCGAAGGCTATTTAAAATGTCTGTTAATTTCGAAAAATGCAAAATAAAATTTGCCCAGCATAGGTTAGCTGTCAGAAAATTCTCGTCAGGCCTTTAAATTTATATAACTGTGTAATAAAGTTAAATATGCGGGTAGGTAGAACAAATTGTACGGTTTCAGGGCTGGGGAGAGAGGGGTAATGAAACAAAATTTTGTTCCGCCTTCTGGTCCTTGTCAGAGGAATGGTGGTCACTAGGTCAGGTAGTTTGAATCGGGCGGCTTAATAGGTGGCTTTTGGTCACGGTAATTTCGGATCCTATATAAAGTTATTTTAAGCGCACAGGACCGGTTCGCGTAGCATGATTGCAGCCGCTTCTGCCGAAGCCAGCAGACCCTGTCCAAGGAATTTCGAAAAGGTTGATGGGACCTTGGAAATTACATCGAAGACCTCTTTGGCATCTACACGATGACCTGTGCCTACCACATGCGCAAGGATAGCTCTTTTTATGTTCTTTATATGTCCCTTTCCTAACCATCCTGGAAGACGTTCTCATACTATTTTGGACAAAGCCGTCATGCGCAACCAATATATTCTGCCCCATAGGAGCAGGTGAAAGGATAAGTGGAAATTGAGGTAGTCTGGGCTGACAGTTTGTCCTTGGCCCCTCCGTATAGGGTTGGAGCACTCTATAATTTCTTTCCGGATAAAAAATATTTTTGCCATTATGGGACGTCTTTTTGCAGTTGTATGTTAATTCTTTTTCTCAAATTTGAGCAATAGTGAATAAAGAATATAAAATGGAAGCGTGGTATAAAATTACTTTAAATCGGTCATACGCTCTCCTAATATATGCATGGATTTCGCGTAATATAATGTGGCCAAAAGACAGATGAGCTGCATTTTACGAGTGTTTGTAATTTTTTCAATTCTTTGTCCTAAGGTGCAATGTAAAATTGCTACCTCTGACGACAAGAAATAGCATATTAATTTTTTTACTTGAGTTAAGAGCCGTGGTCAATTCCGATAGTTGGGCTTACGTCATTACGTAAAGATGTGACCAGAAAATGTAAAAAAGATTATAATGACGCAAAATAATTAAATGGTAAAACTCTTAATAAATAAGAAATTATATTCAGAAGTTTCAATCGCTATATTGTCAAAAACTTTCGTATAATGGTACGCAAAATTAATTATTTCTTCACTAACTCTCACTTCAAACACTTACTATCCAGGTAATGTAGACAGAAATTGAGGTATGTCAAGTTAAAAAAAACTCGAAGTAAAAATTATTTTGGTAACTGGCTAACGATTAATCGTAAGGTAACTTGCATACAGTTTATACATCGGATTTTCGTTCATCGATTGATTTTTGCAAAAATGTTGGGAAGAAAAGGGTAAAATCACTATTACACGAAGTATCCACGTTGTAAAAAACGCTGATGCTCTGGAGAGGACTATTTTCATTAAGATGCGTATCCATTTAAAAAGAACTGTTGTCATGTATAATATTTAATTAAAATGTAGTTTTTTACATTAAATGACAGTTAACCTCACGCAGGAATTATGCACTTGTTATTACCTTTTTCTGTATTTCTTTATGAGCCTGGAGAGGTTCAAGCTGTGGCATTTTGACTATGATATTTTTTATTTATTTTCAGGTTGAAAACATGTCATTTAGAATAGCACGATGAATTCTTTTGATATTCTCCAGACTGTGCATGCAGATATTTAGCTAGTTTTTATTTTCGGTGGTGTAATATGTCATACATAACTAGGCATAACATAAGAAACATTGATCGTCATGAGTGACTACACTATAAAAGGATGAAAAGATGCCTTGATATGGTAGCCGGTATATTTATCGTAAAAACCTAAGCCAATGTATTTCAATAATTTTGGCATGTTGTCTTTCATTTGTGCATAACTCACACCACTGGCTTCCTTTATACATGTATATATCGTCTCTCAAATTATCGCATTCCTGTCAACTTGCAATTTTAAATATACTTTTGATGGGTTCTTGAGCTTTTTTGTAATTTGTATTGTTTCTGCGTTTTCGGACTGCCAAAAATATATTTCCTCTCAATAAATTTTCGATACTCCTTCGTGTTTTTATGGAAAAGCAATCTTCCATTCACTTAAATTTAAAATATTTTTGCTACCTTAGTTTTATAGTCATTTATAAGCAGACGAGCTAAACCTTATTAATTAATATCCATTGCTTTCTTTACAACTCTTTCAACATATGCTCAAACTTATACAAGTATTGTGATCATTGTCCATAGAGCAATTTTTCTTAGGTTTTATCATAGCAGCCAACGAGATGGCTTTACAGCTGGAATGCAATGTGCAGCAGCATACAATTAAGTTAAAATACGTTTTCATGCCTACTCGTATATACAGTACGCAGTGGTAAAAATTGATACTCTGGCAAATTCAGGAATAGGTCCAGTGTATACAATATGAAATTTAACGTTATTTAAATGAACGTCTGTATGAAATGGACAGTTTTTAAGTTTTGGTTGCAAAATCTGCACGATATTTTTTTTGGATTATAGATCAGAACTGAAGATATTTGTCTTTTTTCAATGAGTTAAGCAATTGAGCGGAGTTGTCTTCCGAATAAAGCTGTTCACATTTCAAACACATTACCCATGGGTCCACAACGCGCCCGCTATTAGCTGGCCAGTGACTAGAATCAGAGTGAGATGAAAACTGCCGGCAAGGACAAGGGCGATTACAAATGACCATTTCTGGCTCATTAGGCAGCATCAGCATGTCATACCTATTAACAGGACGTTATAATTTCCTACGGTTGTCATAAATACGATTAATAGGAAAAATTCAAATTATATAAATGAACCTGTTAATGCCTTAAGCGAATAAGTAACTGGTAAGCAAAATAGATTATGATCTATTCAAAACGTTCATAAACTTTTGCAAATGTATAAAATGTATAATAATGGCACAAAATGACATAGGAAATTATTTGTGAAGACAGAAGTTAAAATTTTGGGCCAAAAATATTTTGCAATTATTGAGAATTTTTATCAAATTTTTCTGTTAAAACCAAAAATTAATTGTTCTTATTAGATTCCCTACTGCCTAAAATATTTAAGTTTAAAAATTGCAGCATTCTTAATCATATTTCTGCTGCAAACATTGTTGCAGAAACGTGCAATTGTGAGAAACCTGGCT
>WEDG01000892.1:0-40115 GCA_017591395.1 Schistocephalus solidus | reverse complement strand
TAGCAAACAATTGTTTTGAGTCCATGAATGTTAAAACACTGCGTAAAAAGTATGTTCTCCTTTGAGCGTATAACGAAAAATTTCCAACTGGCTTTGGAGTATGGCGAGTATTTAATGCAATATGAGCAAAAAAATGTTTATACTTGTTCAAAAACTCTTTTGAAAAATACTATAAACGGTATGAAGGATATTCAGGAACGACTCAGCCGTTCGGAGATGTCGAAGGTCCTGGATAACTTCAGATCTTCACGAGGTTGTACACGTTTGGTTCCCTGAGTGGTTGTCAGTTTTAATTGGTGCAGAGCCTGCGCAGTCAACTTGAATAAGATGATAAACAAATTCCAATTTGATCCGTTTTATGACGAATTTCGGCACAATAAAGAATTCCTGATGAGCAGGAAGCAAATAAGTACATGCAGTTGAAACAGTATTGTCCGGAACAGTCCTAGTGAAGTGGTAACGAAGATCAAATTGTCCAAGTTGGAGAACAACTAATTGGTGGTGCTTATAGGGTCTTCAAGGTCAAAGATAATAAACAAATTCGAATTTGATGCCGTTTTATGACGAATTTCGGCACGAGAAAAAATTCCAGCTGAGCAGGAAGCAAGTAAGTATGTGCAGTTGAAACAGTATTGTCCGGAACTGTCCTAGTGAAGTGGATACGAAGATCAAATTGTCCAAGTTGGAGAACAAATAATTGGTGGTCCTTATAGGGTCTTCAAGATTGCTGGGTTTTTGCTGGATATGAGGGAACGAAGGCCTTTACATAGCACAGTCACCCCATTTCATGACCCATCCATGTGGTGGATGTCTGAAATGAGCAGCGAAATGTAGTCTAATAGGTGGAGGTCCCGGGGATTCAGTTTGTCAGATAAGATGTGGGAAGCAAATGTAAGCGGCATGTGATAGTTGAAGATTGTGATCCCCTGAGCTTCCAGTTATTGTCAGAAGTGCTTCATAGAGAAAACAAATGGCAAGGATTTCACGCCCGAAGCTTCTGTAGGGGTTTTCGGCCTTGAATATTTTCGTTGAAAAGAAATCCAGAGGTACAGTAGTGTCTGGGAGACAGTTGTAGAAATGCGCTGCAGAAAATTGGAAGCATATACTATCAGAGATATTGGGTTCATCATCAAAGAAATAATTCAGGAGGGAAGCATTAGCCAAAAGGTATTTTACTTGCTCAAATAACGTCCTTGCTGCCGGTGTAACCTCGAAGGTGCGCTTACAACCTGCGAGGAGGCTAGTCAGCGGGAGGATGGTGTCGGCACCGTGCGACGGGTATCGCGATTAAATTTGACTTTACTTACGGACCACTGCAGTCGAAAATTAAAGGTGGGGGTTGGCGGAATGTCCCCAATGACACAGACCTTTTGGGGGAAGAGGATGAATGCCGTTTGAGTCAATCTGCTGATCTAAGAACTCAAGAGAATTGGCTCCTATAACAAGAGCAGCAGTATGCAGGGTGACACTGAACTTTTGGAATCAGGTGAGGAGTAGAGTAGACGTTCATCAGCCTCCAATTGACGATTAACACATCGTCAGTATAAGCATACACAATAGAAACACCGTGTACAAAACGGTCAATGAAAAGTTTAAAAGTCTGAGTGGCATTTCGGAGACCGAATGTTATATGGAGAAACTCAAACAATCCAACCGAAGCGGTCACTGCTTTTTTAGGAATGTTCTCAGCTGTAATCGGAATTTGATGGAAAGCCCAGGCCAAATCAACCTTCGAGAAAACGGTTTTTCCCGAAAGAGCTGCAGCAAATCCTGAATATGAGGAATCGGGTATTGATCGGGTAAAGTGATATTTGATGACTACATAAGGACAACAAGGACGCCAAGTATCCATGTGTGGTTCTAGAAACAGTTTCAATGTAGATGCCCAGGGACTCTTAACATGTGCACGAAGTTGCAACATTCGGCCGCATTCGACTTTGGCAGCCACAAGATTGGTGAAATCAAGTCGGCAGGGGCACCATAAAACCGGACGATCATTCGTTTTATGTGATAAACTATATCATGAGCCAATGATGAATCCAAAAAGAAGGGCTAAACAAGACTCAGTTGTTTGGCTTAAAGTTGACAAACTAGACAGTGAGGGTTTTGGTCAAGGACAGATCGATAGTTGGACACGGGGATGGGTTAAAGACCTTGACAGCGAGGGTATTTGGGTGAAAAAGAAGGCGATGTTGCCTGTAGTCAACCAGAAGGTCAAAATCGGCTAGCGTGTCAGCCCCAAGGATAGCGTTCGTAATGTTAGTTACTATGATGACCTAAGGAAAGAGTCACCCGAGACCTACTTGCCAGCCATTCTTACTTTTATTTGCTACAAAATTATGGAAAACATAACTAGGTAATAACTTATGCAGTTTCTTTAGCTTTCCGATTTTCAGCATGGTTTCCAAAGAGGTAGGTTTTGTATGAAAAACCTGCTCTACTGTTTAGAGCGTTGATAGGGGAACATGGCGCATGCAGTCTATATCGACTACAAGAAAGCTATCGAAAGTGTGCCTTAACATCACCTTTCTGTACAAACGCTGTCGTATAGGAATAATGGGTAAGCTTATGATTTGGATACAATGTTTCCTTATCGCCGATCTCAAAGTGTCAATGTCAGTGACCAGCCGTCAGTAAAGGTTGCAGCTGTGAGTGGTGTTTACAAAGGCTACATCATTGGATCTAATCTGTTCATTCTATTCATCAACGACAGCACAAATGAACTAGATTGTGATGTCACCATGTTTGCCGATTATATCAAGATCTGGAGTATTATCCGACAGGAAGTTGAAGAAGAAAGTTTGCAGTCAAATTTAAACTGACTTGAGCAATGGTCTAGTGACTTGATTATACCGTTCAACGTAAAAAGTGTGATACTTAGGTGTATGGATCACGCATTCACTCAATCCATCGCTCTACTGCTCCAAGCTGGCTAAGTTGGCGATTTCAGTCCTATATATCCTTAAACGTGCGTTCGCCTCCTTCGAAGAAAACAAATTCTCAAACGTCCTCCGAACTTTTATGCGGCAGCAACTGGAGTTTTACATCCAAAAATGGATAACATGGACCGCTAAGGACTTTACCTTGGCGAAAAATTTCAACGGCGAGCAAGTAAACTCGTAACCGGACAGGGCTCAATACCCTAAGAAACCCGATTACCCAATGTCTCTCTTTTTCCTTTGAATTAAAGGCAACTACGAGGCGACCTTTTACGAAATTTGCGCATCCTATGTGGTCAGGTGTGGCGCCTTATACCCGCAGACTTCTTCGAGCTAGCACCACAACCAACCTACAAGGACACTCACTCAAGCTACGTGTGACTGGTGCCAAGCTGGACCCAGGGAAATTCTTCTACTCCAGCAGATCAGTTGAAGTTTTTAGTGCCTTGTCAGAGGATCTCGACATGTCTGCATTCGTGGAAGCCTTGAAACGGAAAGTGGATCAGCATTGTGGTACGAACTATGAGGTTTTCCAACTGTTGTCACTCTTATGCAATTTTTTATTGCTTATAAGATTACTTGTAATTTTTAAGTAGCATTTGTTTATTAAAATATGTATGCCCCTCTGTGCAGATTCAGTCATGAAATCCGTCACACCCCCTACAGACCAGAACTCATTATAATTTCCCTGTATCGTTCGCGTGCTTACAGTACCACTTAAATTACACGCAAAAGTGCGCACACATGTCTCCAAATACTACAGATGCACGAACTCGTTCATCTATCTGTACAGTTTTGGAAATTTTACTTGCAAGTTTTGATTTTTCCTTTTCCGAATTTTTGACATACTTACGATGTGTGTAACAAAAAGGGAGTTCAAAGTTGCTCACCTGTATTTTTCTCAAATAAACTGAACTAAAAGGCACGAACCTATGCCAGGGGAGGGAGATCAATATCCAATTAAAGCTCTTGGGCACGACGTTATGGTATGGAGGAAAAAATGCATTGTTGGGGAAACGTTGGTCGGAGAGGATAGGACGAATGAAACTGATTTTAGCAACAGTGTCAACTAAGAAGCGCCTATTCCGCTTGTTGTAGCAGAAGTAAAAATTGCAATGGGTAGAGTTGCCAGGTTGTTCGTCCGCATTTACTCTCCAACTGAGGAGATTCCCTTTGGAAACTTATAGTTACAGGGTTACATCCAGCGCCGTACACTATCACCAAAATTTACATGATACCAAGGTAGGTTTGCGGTTCTGGTGCGAGAGTAGCAACGGAGACGGTCACGGCTAGATGAACGCCTAAATGGGCCAGCTAATCGGGGCAGGTGCAAAGTGGCAACATACACCCTTAATTGGGCAATCTGTGCCTTCAGCTCGACAAGGTCAGATGAGGACTTAGAGGCTGTAAACCTTGAGCAACTGTAGTGGACGACAATGGCGCCACCTCTCATATAGGACCTGTCGTCGTCGATGGCCATGAACCCGACAAGAGAACGCATACGACGCAGGATTTCAGATTGTTTTGACCACCAAAAGTCTCTTCTTTTAAAAGGGCATGAAAACATTCATTTCAGTTCGAGTTTAGTAAAGGAGAGATAGGCAAATGCCTTTTAGGTTTCCATTCGAAACAGAGGTAAGTTGGAGATGCTCGGCCTGTAGCTTTGTATAAGGTGCCTCATGTGGTTGATCACGTAACAATTTATGTACCTGGGAAAGAATAGTGGAAGAAAACGCTTCAATAGGCTTATATCATTTAATGACCTCCTTCTTTATTGAAGCAAAGTAAAAGGTACTCTCGATCCGGAAAAAAATAGAGCTCTGAAGCATGTAGTCAAAATTTGGGAAGGCACACAGTAATTCCCTTGAGGAAAAAAAGATGCTTCCGTAGGTTCGATGGAAGATCTTGTTAGAGGCAAAATAAAATGTTAAGTAAATCTCAAGAGATGTTTGAAATTTGATTCGTATTTAAACTCCTTTAAAATTTCGAAGTTTTAGTCTCTACCTTAGTGAAGACAACACGTTGGTTTCAAATAAATCACGAGTGGATTGCCCATTTTATAATTTTTTGGATTTAGTTACTTCAACGCAAAGTTTTAGTGGCTGTCCAAACACAGGTTACGAGTACGTATTTAAAAGTGCATTTAATCCTCCCGACTATGACTTAGATTAGGGTCCAACAATAGGGGCTGTATCTTCCGACGAAGCAAATATCCATACAGAGCTCTTGGCTCTGAATAAGTCTAAAGCACCCGGCCCAGCTGATATACCACCAAAGTTACTAAAGGGTCTCGCTGCGGAACTGTCCAAACCATTGTCCATGCTCTTCCAAACCTCGTTCGAAGCCAAAACGTTATGTGCTGGCTGGAAAATCTGCACGAATCACACCACTTTATACAGATGGCAGCAAGGTCTCTGTAAATAATTACAGACCAATTAGCCTCACCTCGATCTGCTGCAAAATCATGGAAAAATAATATAACGAGAGTTAGTGCACCTCTTAGAGCAGCATAAATTATTATCCGATACGCAGCATGGATTCCGAAGTGGCAGGTCTTGCGTAACGAACTTGCTCTAATGTTCGGAACATTGTACAGGAGCAGTTGATGAAGGAAATGCGTGGCACGTAGTCTACATTGACTTTAAGAAGGCATTTG
This sequence comes from Schistocephalus solidus, assembly GCA_017591395.1. Taxonomy (NCBI): domain Eukaryota; kingdom Metazoa; phylum Platyhelminthes; class Cestoda; order Diphyllobothriidea; family Diphyllobothriidae; genus Schistocephalus; species Schistocephalus solidus. The sequence continues at coordinate 34,520 of WEDG01000892.1, read as the reverse complement.
ATAGTTTCCCACACCAGTTACTCCTACACAAACTCAACCGAACAGACATTAGGGGATATTTCCTCAGATAGATCAAAAGCTTCTTATTTGGCCGCTCTCAAACCGTCCATGTCGGTAACCAGCAGTCGACGGAGGTTGTGGTTGAAAGCGGTGTTCCACAGGGTTACGTTCTGGGCCCTACTCTGTACATTTTGTACGTCAACGGCTGCATCAATGAATTGGATTGTGATGTCGACAAGTTTTCGGATGATATTAAGCTATAGAAAATCATCAGAACTGCAGCTGACGTAAAAGCATTTGCAGAAAAACCTAACCGGAGTTCAACAATGGTCAATGGATTGTTTTTTGCCGTTAAATGAGAACAAATGCACTATTCTACGAGTCGGTAGAACTAGCAATCCGAACCTCATGGATTACTGACTAAATGGTATACCATTGCAAGAAGTTGACGCGCAGAAGGACTTGGGAGTGTGGAGTTCGAGCTCCCTTAAATTCTCGCTACATTGTTCAAAGGTAGCCAAGTCTGCGATGTCAGCCCTGTACCTTGTCAAGCGGGCTTTCTCTGCCTTGGATGAAGACTACTTTGCCAAAGTCTTTCGAACTTTTGTGCGGCCGCAATTGGAATTCGTTATCCAAGCTTGGAGACCCTGGACCGCGAAGGATCTCAGTATCCTTGAAAAGGTTCAAAGGCGTGCAACCAAAATTGTGACTGGACAGGGCTCATTAAAAAATTGCAAATATTTCTCCTCATCTGCCCTTAAGACACGACTATATAAAATGTACGTTTTACCTCTCCTGGATTACTGCTCAATTTTTTTGGCATAATGCCATCAGATGGCCAAAAGAAACTAGAAGCCATTCAAAGACGCTTTACCAGATCCCTATCCAAATGTGATGGCATTCAAGGCTCATGCATGGAACTATGCAAAAGATATGGTCTTCAACCCGTCTGGATCAGAAGACTTAAAAATGGTCTCATTTTTCTATTCAAAATCACACACGACAAAGATATTCTCAGAATGAATATACTAACAAATCAAAACGGCCCCCGCGACACTAGAAATTAGAAAAATATTATAAAAATTCCTAAATTCAAAAAGGCCCAACTATCCAACTTCTATTCCATAAGCTAAGCGACAATATGGAATGACCTGCCAAGTTCTATTAGAAATAGTCAAACCCTACTAGAATTTAAAATAAAAATCAAACAATATCTGTTAAAAAATACCACACATCTATTTTGAATAAGATAGGACATTTATCAAATCAGTTCTTTAACATAGAAATCGGGCCGAAAGGGCTCTGATAACGCCAACTTCAGGAATCACGCGTTTGACGAAGCGGCAGTAACTATCGGCGATAGCTACTTCAATTCTCAGTCCTCCCGATGAGCTGCCGAATCTGCACATAGAGGCCAAGCTGTAAATCCAAACTTAATTCGCATGCGCTTCCGATGACGGCGATAGCCATTGTAGGCATTTGTACAATTTACATGTTTGTGTCTTTCTTGTTCACCTGAATCTTTATGTACGCTTGTTTTAATGTGCTAAATAAAACACAACAGCCAGCTTCAACCGGCATGTTGGACGTCTTCTGTTTTTGCTGCTGCATGTCACCGCTGCTCCCTTCATTGTACTGATCTCTCTCAATTACTTGCAGTTAATTGCAATGATCGATCTTCATTTCTCGATTGCATTCTGCCGAACGCCGTTTCAATTGAACTCCTGACTCTGTGCACCGTTCTCGATGTATCACTTTCTGGATCTTGTTCAGAGTTCATTGCAATCCTCAAAAATACTTGCTATCTAGAAGCTGCGTTTTTCGTGGGTCTGCGTTCTGATAATCCTCTAACATTTTCACCGTCCTTTTGTCGTTTGTAGTTTAGACACAATTCCCCACTTAGCGTTAATTTATTTTGTTCACCTTCGTTCTTAGCATTTTTGACCTTCATCTACACTACAAATTCATATGCGCAACGAGCCGCATGCCCAGGTTTTGATATAGCTTTATGAAACGAATGGTACTAACTGTTTCATACAGCTAGATCAAACATAATCAACACTATGTTATAAAATACAAATATGAAGACGGTAGGACTGCACTGAAAGTTTCTTACCGTTGAACTCTTCTAGTTCCTAACCTTTTTTAACCTTTTTTAGAAATCAGTCAACTAAGTCTAATTAGTCAGCAGACCCCACACCGGAATCGACTGCGCTCGCATCTGATTGGAAGTTCCTATCCCTTCAAATCGACCGCAGACGTTTCTACCTCTGTCGAATGAATAATCTCGAACGTCAATAAGAGAATAGTCTTGAATCTAACCATTCTAACCCTGATAAATTCATCCCCATTATGTGTTGCTATTTTAACTTCACATTTTGCTATTTTCAAACCTTGGAAAACATTTTTTTTACTTAAAACAAACTCGTCATTTCGAACACTGCTATTTAAGCAAACAATCAAACCAAAGCTAAAGTGGTTAATAAAAAGATTAGTTTTTTTAAGGTGTTTTCTTGTGTTCTAAGGATTTGTCGGCGCACAAGCAGTGCCAAATCAATAAACCTTTTTATTTATTTATTAACCTATGAAACCCGATTAGCTAACCTTGATCTCTTTCCCTTGAGTTACAGGCAGCTACGAGGTGACCTGATACAAACATTCCGTATCATGTGCGGTCATGGCTGCTGCCTCATACCTGGCAACTTCTTCCAGTTTGCAACTACCACAAACTTGAGAGGTCATCCACTCAAACTACGTGTAGCTGGGACCAGACTGGATACAAGAAAGTTCTTCTTCTCCAAGAGAATAGTCAACGCTTGGAATGCTCTGCCTCTAGATGTTGTTATGGCTACATCCACTGAACTTTTTAAGAAAAATCTGGACCAGTACAGCAGTGCCCACTATAATATCCCCGAGATCTTCTTAGTCATGTTCCAGTTGAATCACACTCTTATTATTACAATAGTACTTTCTATATTTCAGTACCATTTTTATAGCATTTTTATTATCTCAAACTCATCGCATATGCCCGACTCACGAGAATCTTGTCAACAACAATAGCATGTTCTCATGCTACGCGTAATATGTGAGTACACATATATGTTTACTCTCTTCGATTAACCAACAGCTGCTTATTTTCCGCACGCTATTATGTAAACCAACTTTTTTACATTTTCATGATGTACCAGAGCCTTTTTAGCCATACTGTAACCAAGAGAGAGTTCAAATGCATTTGCCTATCTTTCCATTAATAAAATGAACTGAACTTGTTCCAAATGGCAAGTTACTCCAAAGAAAATTATACCTAGAAGAAAAGAATAGAGAGCGTTTCCACGTGGAGAATGCAGGGGGAGGTATAAATATTGCAGGATTTCTTAGGTTATAAGGAAGACTAATGGGGGTAATTACAGAAAGCTTGGGGATATTTTAGCTATTATTTAGTCGGAAAAGGCGAAAATAGCCTGCTTCCAATCCCCTGACCCAAAGAAATTTTAGCTTAGTTAGCTGGCATCTTGTTGAGTAGCAAAAAATTGAAATATTCGGAAACAGGAGATTTTTGTGAAATTTCTTTGGATATTTTCAAAATTTTTATTGGCTACACTCGTTCATTTAACCGAAGAAATGACAGCTAAATTTAAGAATGGGAAGCACAAACATACGATAAATTCTTAATTTAATTTCAGGAAGGTAGAAATTATAAGAAATAAAGCCACAAATCTGAGCAGCTTTGGCCGTAATTGGATCGGCATGAGGTTAAAAATCAACTTTATTAGTGTAGCTTAAGCACAAATCCTTGATGGAGGAACATTCAGTCATAGGGCAACCGTTAAAAATTAAAGGCCCAAAACTCATGTAGCGACACTGAGAAGGTGGGAACTCCATTAGCCATGTGGGGCTCCACGCTGAAAGAGCGTCTAAGTCCAAATGAATTTGTTCTAGGCATCGTTTGGTCGTAGAGTTAGAGAAGAAATACATGCATTTAAGGTAATCAGCATAAAAAAAGATTGAGAATGTTTAACTTTCGATTAAATATCATTAATATACATTAAGAACAACAAAGGACCTAATACGGTACCTTGAAGGACAACACTCACAATCGGGGTAGCACTTGCGTATGAGGACCCCACTAAAACGTTTTGTTTTCGATCATATAGTTATGATCTCATAAAGTCAGTAAGTGGCCTATGAAATCCAATAGCATTAAGTTTAGCTAGAAGTCGTCTATGAGGCACTTTATAGAATGACTTGCTAATATCAAAATAGATAACATATAGATTATCATTACGAAGAGAGGTTAGTAGATTTAAAAAAGATATGTGGCAGGTTTCACAAGAGCGGTCTGGTAAAAAACCGTGTTGGGAAAAGTTGATATTTTGATTAATTATGCAAAAATCCATGATTTGTTTGCAATTAATTTTTCGAAGAGGTTAGTAAGAGAGGGTGTTGTATGATCACCGCGAAAGTTATTTATTGCAGATCGGGAACCGGATTTAAAACGGGTATTATAATAGAAGTTTTTCCAATAATCGTGGAAGAAACCATTTTCAAGAAATACTGAGAAAAATTTGCTAAGTAGAGGTGGAAAATATTTTAACCGTTTAATAAGTGAGTTGGCAATGTTATCAGTTCCAACCGAATGTGAATTGCCAGGTATATAGCAAGAAGGTCGCAAGAGAAAGTACTGTTGTGAGTTTGCACCGTTTGTAGATTACGTGAAAAGAAAGGACATGGCTGCAACTGGTTATTCACTTGTTGATGCAAGACTGTGCTGACAGCAATTTTGGAATCGTCAGTGGTCAAAATCAACTGGGTAGAAGAGTCAGAGTTGAGATAGTGCAACATGGTCACATCAGTGAGGGCTTTCATGGCTGCCTCGAAAGCTGAGTGACCTACCGGTGAAAGTTCGATTGGCTTGGCTTTCGAATTCAAAAGATCAGTGAAGGGAGTCAGTATTGCCGCACAGTTGGGGACGAAATGCCGGTAGTAATTGATAAGTCCAACGAAATGTCACAGCTGTGTATGGGTCTTGGGGGCCGGAAAAGACAAAACCCTTTGCACCTTCTATGAAAGTGTTATGGTTCTATGCTTGTTAAGGTGATGACCAAGGAAATCAAGAGAACAAACACCAAAAAGGCATTTATGGACGTTTTATTGCAAGCCGTATTACTGGAAACGAGCAAAAACTTGATGCAAGTGTGTTGAGTGTTCTGCTGGCGAAGAACTTGCAATGAGTATGTCATCAATATAGACAAAGGTAAACGAAAGACCACGCAAGACCTCATCAATAAACCGCTGGAAGGATTGGGCCATGAAACGAAAACCAAAAGTCATGTGGCGAAATTTGAACATGCCAAAAAGTGTTGTGATGACGGTCTTGGGGGTGCCTTCCTCAGCAGCCGGTATGTGATGATATGCGCTCACGAGCTCTCTCTTAATGAAAATGGTCTTTCCATCCAAAATGTGCGAAAAATCGTGAATATGAGAAATGGGTATAGTGGTTTGGGACGGTTGCTCTGTTCAAGAAACGATAATCACCACCTGATCTTCAATCATCGGCTGCATTCTTGGGGACATGTGCAATGGTGAGACCCACGGGCTGGAAGGAGGGCGAATAATCATCAAATTTAGCATGCGTTCGAGCTCATTTATATCTATTCGAAGCTTTTCTGGATGAAGCCATCGTGAATGAGCGTTAATGGGTTGCGCTGTGGTATAAATGTGATGTTTGACAGTGGGCTGCACTTGCTCGGTAAACTGATAGGTTTTAGCGAGGAATGGGTTGTCCTTCAAAATGTCAGCGAATGGCGAACTTAGAATAGTTAAGTGTATGACAACCGAAGGTTCAGAGGTGACAGTTTGGACAGGGAAAAGTTTGGTTGTTGTTTCAGTAAGTCTACGATGCTTCAAATTGACTGTAAGGCCAAAATATGACAGGAAATCAGATCCAACAATGGGTGAATGGACATCGGCTTGAATAAAGACCCATTGGAAACGTCGCCTCAGACCAAGGCCAAGAGTCAGGGACTGTTATCCGTGTGTCTGGACTGCGGTGTTGTTAGCAGCCTGTAATGAGAATTGCGAAGGCTTGAGGTGGTTATGCATCGGAGGCGGGATGACACTTAATTCAGCACTAGTATCGACAAGGAAACGGAGACCGCTCGACTTATCGGTGATATAGAATAGGCGACTTGGTTGTGACTGGTCAGCAACAGTCGTCACCATTACTGACTAGCCTTTTCGTTTAATTGTTGCGGCGGCTGTGGAAATGGGCGCGGTGGAATACACATGCGGGCATTCACAGCGTAGGTACGATGGTAAGAGCACAGAGTCTGTGGCTGCTGTTCTCGTGATTCGGACCGTCAAAGTCTATATTTTTGACGTCAAACTGACTAAAGATTGCTAATGGCAGAACACATGGTGCTGACTTGCGTGCATGAGAGGTGTACTGTTTCCTTTAAGTCTTCATAGTCACTGCTGCGCACGCTATTTGGCGCTTGTGCAAGGCCTCATGATGTTGCGGCCCATCGATAAGCGCAACTGCACGATGGCAACTCTACATAGGGAGTGTCACGTGCTGGATCTAGAGTGCCTTCATGAGCAGAAGTGCCAAAAATATCAGATCTTGAAGCAAATAACGATGTCTGTTGAAGACAAGAACATGCAGCACCGCTATGGTAGCATTCCATGATCTGGGCTGCATGAGTGGCAAGGTTTTTGAATTAGGTGCTCTGGTCGGGCATAGCCAATAACTGCTGCATGGGAAGGGGAAGCTTCTCAAGCCAGATCTCTCGAAAAATTGCATCATCCATATGACGAACAGCAAGCAAAATACGCATGTGTCGCATTAGTTGAGAACGCGTTAAGTCACTGAGTGTAACATGCGTGAAAAACTTACACATGATGAATTACAGCGTCCTACAACAGGATGGAAGGCTCCTCAGCTGGAATCGGATCAAGGAGATCCGCAATGGCAACATCGAAGGGAAGTGAGTACACTACGTATGAATAACGTGTGGGTTCACTGGTGATACGGCGTGTTGAGAAGACGGCCTCAATCTGCCTTAACTATACGCGGGGTTCGTACGGCATAAATGGGGGTCATTTGAAAGAGAGGGTATTAACGTCAAGAGAGTCTGTGCTAGCCTCGGTGTTCGTCAAAGTAAGTGATATGGTGGGTAATTATAGAAAAACGGGATCACCTCTTTTGTAGCTTAGACCAGGATTAAAACTGCTAAGAACTATGGTGTACAAAAAACTAACGCTAAATGCGAAAATGTGTGTCTTAACTAAAAATGACAACAAGACGGTAAAACTACAGAGGATTATTAGAATGCAGACTCAAGAAAACCTCGCATTCTTAGGTAGCAAGCGTTTTTGAGGATTTTAATGAGCTTCACACTTGATCCGGAAAGCTATGCACCAAGGACAATGAGCAGAGTCAGCAGTTCGGTTGAGATAACGTCTGAGGGAATGCAATCGAGGAAATAAGATCAATCGATGCAGTTGACTACAAATGATTAAGGCTGATTATCACAATTAAGAAAACGCTAATGACATGCAGCAGCGAAAACAGGAGACGCCCCAGTTATCAGTAGAAGTTAGCTGTATGTATTTTTTAGCACATTATAACAAGCGTACATAATTGTTCAGTTGAACAGGAAAAATACAAACAAGTAAATTGTACAAATACCAACACACTCCAGTAAATCAACCTTATGCCCCTCGAACTTCCTCCATGATCATTTTACCACAAATTTACTCTAGATCAAATTGTTCTTGTTTTTTCCCTACAAATATGCCTTTATTTCAAATAATATTGCACCGAAAATTTAATCGTCTTGCCGACTAGGGGTATTCATATCCCATTTACACAATAATTTTACCCCGGAAGATAAAAAGACATTATTGTTCGTTTCTTTCTCAAATGCTCAATTTTTTAAATTTGCGAAAATTCCCATTACAAGATTCAAAAGACGACATAGCTAGCATACGCGTTGCTTTCGATAACTTCTTTTCAGGCGAGTACAGTTATAGGGAAACGCTGGAACGTAGTAGAAATTTAAAACATGAAAAAATAATATTCGTCCGTTTGTGTGAGTTGTCTGAGAGGTGTGTATAAGGGGAGGTTCATAAAAAACAGTATGATAAGCGTCAGTGAGAGTTTGGCAGAGCCATTCCAGGGGAAGGGAAGGAAAGAGATGGCGTGGGAGAATGCATGCAGCTAAGCGGTCGTTCGCAAAGCTAAGCGTGGAGCTTTTTTGAGGTTCTTTTGTGAGCACAAGACCGGCTTCTTCAACCTAATGGCAGTCGCTTCTGCTGCTGCTAGTAGACGTTGACCCAGTGGCTTGAAGTAGTTTGGTGGGACCTTATAAATTACTGAGAAAGCTTTGCTGGGGTCCATACTATGTCCGGTAGCAACAAGATGTGTGCAAGGATGGCGTTTTTTACGCTCTCGACTTCCCCATTCGTTCAGCCATGCTGGGAGGTGTTCTCTTATTTTTTAGATAGGCGCCAACTCGAGCGACCAATATAACCTGCTCCACTGGAGCAAGTTAATGAGTAAATGCACAAGGAGAAGGTCTGAGCCGGCAACCTATCCTAACCTTCACATCGTAAAAGAGGGTTGGTTGAGAACATTATCTGAAGATTCGCTGCTGGGAACGTTTGTGTAACGGCTTGGTTTAGGCGCCTTTTTAGGAGTTCTCTAGTCACATCCCCTTGAAAGGACACTTTGAGGAATAAAGTTTTCTTTTTACAGTAACCTTGACAGGTTTTACCGGTATTTCGACAAGATGCCTCGATCAGGGTATCCATTCTCTTGAAGTAGGTTCTGGATCTTCCCAAGCTCCTCCTCGATTCTATCTGCCAAGCAAATATTTCTAGGACTCTGCGATAAACAACGGACTAGACTGCGTTCTGTCCTGCTTCTGTACGAAATTGCCAAAGTTCGTATATTGCCCAAACCAGGTTCTCTTTCGATAAACGCTCCTTCGGATGCTGCCTTCGGGTCTTCTGCTTAGAAGGACATCTAAGAAAGGGAGTGAACCTGCTCTTTCCATCTCCAACGTGAATTTGATTGACGAATGTGCTTGGTAAACAGTGTTTAAGAGTTCGTCTACAGTTTATTGTTCTGTGACAGTTGCAAAGATGTCGTCGACGTATCGGCCGTAGTGTCGTAGCTTATTTGTCTGTCCGTTTAGCTGAAATTTCTCCAGCTTGCCCATAAAGACATCGACTTGAAGAGGTCCAAGTGGTGAAACCATCGCAACGCCATCTATTCGTCCGTAAAGGTGGTTGTCAAAAAGTAACTGGACATTAAGCGTGCATCTTAGTAATAATTCTTTCAGTGCATTTGTCGGTATTCCTGTTTCTTGCTCACTGGACAATAAGAATTCACTGAGGTAATCGACTGTCTCAGTGACTCGGATGCTTGTAAAAAGTGATGAGACATCCAAAGATAGCATCATCGTGCCATTTAAGTTTACGTCTTTGACGTCTTCAATTAATTCGAAGGTATCTCGGTAGCTGCATGGCGCTAGCTGACGTTGTACAGGCTTAAGTTTCTCTGCTTACCACTTTGCTATGGCATGATTAGGAGAGTTTCACATGTCTAGAGGTGGATGACGTGACAAGCCTTCTTTGTGGATCCCTGGTAGACCATGGAGTCGAGGGATGAGTGTACCTACTGGTCTGAGGCGTTCGAGGTCACTCTCGCTTAGAAAACCACCTGCATGTACTCTTTTTAAGCAGTCAGTCAATTGTGCCTCTACTTCATCGGCACAATTCTTTTGTTTATGTACTTCCTTGAATTTCTTTTGTTTGGATAGTATGGAGTGCATCTTCGTTACATAGTCTGATCTGTTCATTATAACGATGCCTGTTCCTTTATCCGGTATTATTATCAGGATATCTTTGTTCGCTAGAAGCTGTTTTAACTTCTCTACGTGTGCTTTTGTTAGCAATCCCTGAATTTGTGGTCTCTTGTTCAATTACTGATAACTAGAATTCACCAGCGTGGATTTAAAGTGTTGAGCGCTCTCTGTGGATACGTGCTTTAGGTCGTAAGTTTGGTTCCAGAGATTCTCGAATAGGGTTTCTAACTCTAATTGACTAAACTTTCAACGAGGCAAGCAGAATTTTGGACCTAAGGATAATGCTTCAAGTAACGAGCTCAATTTTTTTCACATTCACTGGAAACATCAGTTTTCCATCTTTGAAACGGAAAGTGTGATCATGCAGGACTTTATTTTTTGCGTGGCCTCCTAGCACTACCCTATTTATTTCTGCTGATTGTTGTAAATTTTATAGATACTTGCAGGTAGGTACGTTAATATTCCTAAATATAAGGTTTGACCGTGGGGGTAACGCAGTCCCTGATTCCCTTGTGACTCTGAGCAACTGTGATATCAGTCATTGCCGCATTATTCGTAAGGGTGTATATTTTAACGTGCTTCCCGGGGCACCCGTTTTGAACAATTGATGGATTGTTTTATGCAGATTACAAGTTATGGCCGACAATGCCTTAGTGCAAATTATTAATTGTCATATTCCGTCAAGTGCAGCTGATCTGTTACTGAGTAAAATAAAACCAGAAGATTCTGATTCATCCCCTCGTGTCGTTCCTTCGCGCACACAGTCCGTTTTCCATCCTCGAAACACTCCCGAGCTTGCGGTAATCAACTGTTTTCTTCGAGGGATGCTTTTAGTCTTGTTTTCATAAATATAATGAGTAAGGGTCTCACTTCTACGGCTGGGAATATTTGAGCTGCTTGTAATTCATTATTTTAATAAAATTCGAATTTATTAGCCTTGTAAAGGCTGTTTGAATCTTGGAGTAGAAGTCACTGGAACCTCTTTATGAACTTTTACGACTTTAATTTTTCTAATATTTGTCAGTAGGTACAAGTATATGATTGCGGCATCATCTTGCACTAATTTGTGAGGTGGGGATATACTTTGAACGTAAATGCAAACCTCTGCTTTTGGACAGAACACTATAAAATTTTAATAATCCGAGCACACACCCATCGCAAAACGCACCTTCAGTATATCCTTAATGCCTGAACTATTGTGCTATTCATATAGACAGTTCGGTAATTAACGAGTTGCGTATTTCATTTGTTTCTTTGGAGTTATTCCGTCCTTTCTTGAGGCAGGTCGTTTGATCTAGCATTCCCACCACCTTCAAAAGTAAAATACTAGTCAAACACTTTGTTAGGATCTAGTTTTTATCTTCTCGTATGGTAAAGGTACCCGCGCTAGGATCTTCAAATTTAATGTCCATGTGGACTGACTCACGAAGAGTACAACATGGACTGCTGAAAACCCAACATTTCGCTTTTGGCCCTTGGGGTAACGTTTATACGTATTTTGGGGTAGCCGTATGATTCCAGATTGAACTCCCACCCAGGCAATGTGGTGACTAGAATTAAAATGCGTGCGTACAAAGGCCACTTCCGAGGTAGTTCGCAGTAAGTTCTTCATAGAAAGAAATGCCTTGCGGTGCATTGTCTGACGCCCTTTAGAAGGCTAGGCATCATTTTCCAATTGCTTGGTGATCATTATGCCAAAACTACCTGCCCATCGTTAGACAAACACAGGATAGGAGACCAGTCTGGCGTCTGTATTAATTAAGAAGTTGCTTTTGACAGTCCCACGCCTGCGCGAACAACATTGGTTATCAGCTGTCCGTTTTAGGTCCGCAGTCTCTGTATCACTCGTTTAATCTTTCTGCGAGTCTGGTAGCTAAATTGTATTTCGCTTTCCAGTTTTCATCATATTGCCGTCAGCGATCGCTTCTCCGTGCCATTTTCCCAGTACTTATTGTCTGGCTGTAAATGCTGCTCGCAATTACCAATAGGACCTATTTAAAATTTCGGTAAACTCATTAATTTCTATCATAAAGGGCCATAGGTTATCTCACATTGCCAGCCACCAGCCCTTCTATTAGTTCAGAATATTAATTTTCATTGAGGAATCTAGCGTATTTCAAGCTGTAATCAGTAGGTACTTTGTAGTACTCGACTGTCAGTTAAGAAAACTGAAAGATATTGCCTTGAAAAGTAATTGGCAAAATGGTTAACTAAGAGGCTACTCATAGGTAGTAACTGTATCATATATTCATTCGTTTTACTGCACATCCCACACAAACCTAGTATCCTAGTGACCACATGCGAAAAAAAAGTCTACTGTTCTTCCTCCTGATGCATTGTCGCTAATGTTGGATCAGACTCTTAGGTCATATATTAGGTAACACGCAATTATTCTTATTCTTCCCTCATTTTCTGTTACCAAGGGGACGTTCGCGAGGTTTGCAGTTCCCTCGGTAGAATATAATCAACAATAGAAATTTCCAACTTCTTATGCGGCTTCTCGAGAAAGGTAATAAACTTACCAGGTGTATCACAGAACTAGAATTGGTTATCACATTATCACACTTCAGCGGGCTCTTTTCTTAATAGGAAGATTAAAGTGCAGTCTACATGAGACTCCAAAAATTTTAAAGCTTTTCGTGTTTCTCAGAACTAAGAAGCAAGCGGCAGAACAGAGAACGAACGTATCAACCAGACAATCACTAGGTTTCGTGAATGTCGAGATTTCAGCCTTAACTAAACAATCTCGGAATCTCATCACATCCTTTTATATAAGAACCCGGTCAGCTTATCGCTGATGGAACCTAGCTTTCAACTCCTTGTGGGCGAAAATAGAGGCAATATGTTTTTCATCTTAAACAGGAAAAGTTTTAGCAAAAATAATTCTAACTACCGTTGGTCAAGGAGCGAAGAAATATATGTTTCTCGCGGGCACGTGGGTCAGAAGTTCCTTTTAAGATATGCAGTTTGACAGTCTTATTTGAAAAACTGATTAATTTTTTTGGTTGTTAGAAACAAAAAGGACTCTCACGTCCTCTCTTTTATTCAACCGTCTGTAGAGAAATTAGCTGATTTACAGCATATTTATTCACCAGTGCTGCTGGGCCTGTTGGAGGATTGCCTTCAGTACAGTGGGCACTAGGTTACTTCATGTATTCTGGAGGTTGGCAAGAATTCAACTGCTGATACTAGTCCCAGTGAACTGCAATCTGCGAATACGTAATAACCGGACGATAAAACGTCTTTATTAACGAAAGACCTGCCCATTAAGGGCGATTGTAGGTTTAGAGCACTTGAGACTCACTTGTACATTGGCCTCAAACGTTATTCCTTATGACACCAAATGCACGTTTATATATCACAACTATCCCTGAAAATTGCTACCTAATATATTTTTTCCATCATTTCTGTTGTCTCCCTGGTCTTACCGATGCATTTTTAACGTTCATCGGCGATCTACGAGGTTCTGAATATCATCTCATGCCAGAGAGCTCTTTGATTTACCAAATGTACAAGGTTACAGTAATTTTGCCCTTGTAGATGACTTCACAAACTGGTGCCCCAGTCCCTACGACGCCCAGAATTAGCAATTGCTATATCCCATCTCGCCAAAACCCAATTCGAATGCCATCCGGTCATCTGCCAGGCGTTGCTCTCGAAGGTTTCCCTGTGGTGTCGCCAGTTGGTTGTCCAGCGGGCCTCCTTCTGCCCGAAGCCATCTCACGACCTGCCTCCTATAGTGTATTCACCAGTTCTGCTCTTCACAGCCCTCCAATTGGAAGGGCAGTCGCGCCTACTCCTGTCTCCACCTGTGCTGATCGCCTCCCTGTAGACCTGTCCACCAATCGTTCCCGACCCATCAAAAACCATACAGAAGGCAGCAGCCCAGGTATCCAGCCATGCAAGCCCAGCGTAAGTTATTCACTTCACCCCCTTCCTCCTTCCAGATATCCTCCCTCCTAATTAAATATGGCCAATTTTTCCGCCCCATCCACACTTTTCTGCATTCCAAGAGAATACCTAAGAAGCTTTCATAGACTACCGGACAATGTCCAAATTTTACATTCCCCAGGCTCTCAGTACACTTAAGACGCGCGTAGTTCGCACCTTGACCAGAACCGCAGACTGAAGCTGGTACCCTCTCTTTATTCCCGAAAATGCGATATTTTTAATCAGCGTTACTTTTTTCACTCCTCTGCCAAGCATTACCTTGAGAGGTTCTTCAATCCAAGCTGGAACCCCAATCCTTCCCTCAATAGGTCTACAGCCCTCAGCTTCCGGCATTTACGTCCACAACTCACACGTTCGTGACTGAATGTCTTTCTCACATGAACTAAGGGTTTGCCGGTCCCTTAGGTTCCATGCAGCGTATATGGTAGGTAAAATCACGAACAGGGAGCGCTTACCGGGCCCCAAAGGGATCGGGAAAACTGCCTCATCGATTTGACCTCATTCATGGACTACCAGAAGCTTTGTTCGTCCTGACCGTTTAAGAGTACTCTGAGCCTGAAAGGAGAAAGAGAGGGAGATTAATGTAGATGCTGCATAATTCCTTTTCATCGTAAACAGATTCACTCACGGGCCTCTTGTTAGCTAGCCTTTTTGAGGATATCTGCGGAGGGTGGGATCGGTTTGCAGTCAACAAAAAGTCTGTATCGTACGTCATATTACCGATTTTTGATTTTTAAGTTAATTTATGCATTTTATTTTTTAGTTGAAAGCATATTCGAAAGTGGAACCGTACGATTTTATTTAAAAATTTTCGAGCATACTTTAAGTAAAGTCTGCCGGAAGGGAACTTTCTTGTTTTAGTTCAATTTATGCACACAGCTTACTTTGTTTCGCCATGACTTTGAGAGAAGGAATTGCTTGGTGTTTATGTTTTCAGGTCTAACCCGTGAAAGTGCAAATAAGTCCTCTTTTTGTTGTTCAGCCCTTATTACTGTTAGCCTAGTTGGTTTTTGGCCTGCCTCATGGCTTGTCTTTGATCCCTCTAATGCTATTTTGGTGTTTTTTTGCTCTGAGACGGAAAGTCGATCGACGTACGCTTTTCTTCCGTGAACTTAAACTCGCTATATCCCGGTCTAGGACCGACAGATGCCACCTTGTGAATACTATTGTCTGCTTCCGATTGTAGTTGTTGTCTATGGCTGATTGACTGAAGGCGAAATAAACCTTGGATGTTTTGGGGTTTATCGGTCCGCCTATTTGGCGGCAGTGCCTGTTTTAACATGATGCTACCATAGCACTTTACAACAGTCATGAGAGCACCACATTTTGGTTGCCGCCTTCTAGGCACTGTATGACAAAAAGCATCTGGCTGTCATGCTGTAGTCTTACAGCTGCATGCCCATTACACCAACCTTGCCGCTTAGCCTACCTCATCGTCCTCGGTGCTGTTTTTCTGGTTTTCTATATGAGTACGACTGATTTTGCTACGCGCCAGCTGCCATGAACGGTTAAATTTGTTTGGCGCCAAGAATACAGACGCAAACAGCTGTGTTAATTTTTCTCTATCCCGGCTGGGTCGTTGCCTTTTAACTCCTGAAGGCCTATCCTATGCAATTGGGGATTACAGCTCCAGATCTCAACCCATTTTTGGCGAAGTGAGAGGATAAGCACGCACACCCAGCGTTGTAGGTTTGCCGGACAATATTACCTATACTCACCACACAGCGGGTACCTATCTGCAGAAAAAGGAAAAGCATTTTTGTCGTTTTCTTTTTGAAATCACTTTGATCATTCATATCTTGCCGCACCTGATTTACGCGGACTGAAAAAAAATAAAAGTTTCAAGTTGGCCAAGGTTGTTCTCGTAAACCTACCTCGCTTAGACCACTGCTCTCTGTTGGAGCAAAACGCGTGGATATGCAGCTGTGTTTCAGTCATATGAGCGTGACGTGCTCCGATAGATCCGGGTTGCAAGACACAAATAAGTATTTTTGTCTTGTAATCAGGATAGGGTAGGTGCGTGTCATATTCGTGTCCGGCCTAAGGCGTTTATTAGCATGGGAGCTTTCTGACTTCCCCCAGCACTCAAAAAAGCAAAATTTTGTGGATACATGAATGATTTTTCCGCTTGCCTGATATCTGAGGCCCAAAATATTTATGTACGTTTAAAAAAGACAGAATAGCATTACTAACAAAGACAAGGAATCTGGAGTGGCCACTTCTAGCCTTCATCCGCCAACCATACCCAGTAGTGCAACCACTGAGACTAGAACCCGTGATCTGTTGGTTAGGAGTCCAACGCACTGGCCATTGAGTCACGGGCTCGTTTTCGTGTCGGTTACAATCGCGTATATCAGCAATGGTAGGGAGGCTTGTGAATCTGGGTGTGTAGCTGCGGATTTGGGTACCGCTTGTACGGGATGACAAATAAGACATACATGGCAGTTCCAATCCCCTTTAATCTTGTTTGCCAACAAAACTTGCTGATTAAATAAAAGTAAATTGAAGGTTTTGCGCGCAAGCGTGCGAAATGGGCTGACACTCGGCTTGATGTTGTAAAATATTGATGTTACTATAGCGTATTTCATACGCTTCTTTTCTGTTCCTACTTCATCATACCCTTCACAATGCTGCTGCGAGCTTTATCCTTAAGTGCTACAAAGGGAATAAGCGAAGCCACGACATCTTCGATATGCGCTCTTAGTAGAGGACGAATCTTGCCGCAACTGTGATGGGCGGATGATGTTAACGAACAAGAAGGTCCGTGGCCAGAATGTACCAGTATGGAGGTGCAGAAGAAATGCTTTCTAGTCTGTTCGATCCGTCAGAAAGAGGAAATAAATTCGTCCATTATTGTGATTTGAACGGAGAACTCCAAATAAGCTTTGAAGCTCTGTGAAATTTGAAAGTTTGTATATCTCTCGAGGAATAGAATGCCACTGGAAAAAGTGCCAAAGCCTACTTGTAAATCCTCAAACACTGTGGTTGCCTGGTACAATTACTGTCAGGAAGTCTGCTCTAAGATGGTATTTGTGGTTCGGAGAGGAAAGCTGAATGGAACATTAGAAAACTCGATCCAAATCGAATAGGCTGGATTTGCAGAGCACTATAATTACAACCATGGTCGGTCGTCTTTTAGGTGGAGATGCACCTGTCGAAAAAATGCTGGCTATCCAGCACGGGATTATCGAAACGATGGCTCTTTGGGTTGTGTCAGGGTATTGATAGTGGGTACTTCTACTTATACAAACGAGAGTTGGCAACGTTAATCCCTATCATGGAACGCGAGGTAGGAGCAGGTTTAACAATACATTCTGACAAATGGCCAGCTTATCAGTTACGTAATCAGGCTCGGTATGATCACAACACCGTCAATCGCCAGAAAGATTACATTGCTCCGAATACAGTTGTTCATGCCCAGCAAATCGACAGAAAGATTGTTATTTCGAAAAAAGTCACGGTGTTCCTTATCATTTACTTCGGGGTCCTTGGATGAGCACTACTGGCGTGTTTTTGAAAGTCCTATGCAATATTAAAGAAGTTCCTGTTGCCTGATTTTGTTATTTAGATCGGATTTAAACCTCGCACACTAGACGGCATTTTAAATCTGAGTTTGATTTTTGACCAGTATCTGTAAGGGTAAGAATCACGCTCTAGTGGTACCCAAGCATACTAGGAGGAACAGAGGTCGTGTGAGCAGAAAGAATGAACTGTTATATCCCACAGCTGGCGTACATTGTCGCAGTAATTTCATAGCAAGTGTCATCTAGCTGTACAATATCTGCACCTTCAGTAGCCTGTTGTAGTTGTTATCATCGCTTCGCCTACCGGGCGTGTTAGCTCATAACCGAGATTCATCTGAATTTATAGTCGACGCCATCTCACGCAACTTCACGCATGCACACACACGTACGTGCCACCCCACCTGTTACTCACCCTGCAACTTCACATTCCTGCTTAAACTCGCCCCTGTAAGGGCGGACCAAGTTGCGTGGCGCAAATGCCTTAACGGCCCCTACCCCCTCGCTGCCATTGGCTGCTACGCCTACGCCGGGGCGAATACAAACTGACGTACGCACTCACACACAAACACGCACACGATCACCTGTTTGTCTATATATACCGTCTGCTTGTCTTGGCATGCATTTAAACGAGTGAGTGAGCGTCCTCGGTCCAGCCAGAAACGCCGGTTAAGACCACCACCCTCATTCAGTCAGGTTTTATCCTGGTGGCATCGCACCTCGCCTTTTTTTGCTAATCGTCGTCTGCTTCTATGGCTCTCAACTGCCAGAGTGGCCTGTGGTTTCATGTAAGTCTTTCTTCCCTCCCCATCTCTCTGACTCTCCTCCGTATCTTGATTTTTGTGAGCTGTGGTGCGTATGCATACTTTTTGCCGACTTTTCCTGCTCACTGAACTTTTCAAACGTAGTTTACGCACCATCTGAGGTAGATTTCGTATCCAGGGGAACACGCAGGACATGAAAAAAAAACATGAGATGACACGAACACAGAAGGGGATCTGTTCCAATGATGTTCTTATTGCATATTTAGCTCTCAGTGTTATGCCTGCCCAAGGCGATCCGCGCCATGGTTGTGACCGTACTGACTAATTTGGTTTCCTCGGGTTCCACATGAGCTCTTGATTTTTAACCGTACATGTGTACTGCACAGGCTAGACTTAGGTTCAAGCCACGTCAGTCAATCCGCTTAATCTCAGTCCTTATCAGGTAGGCTGTTGCGAGTTGGATGTTTGCCTGGCAACCAGAACGACCGGGTGTGTCCGCGAGAGTCGAGGTTTGTTGTAATACACGAGCCTTTCTTATGTCTGCTTGTCGCTCCTCTGTCAGTTTTGTATTCCGTATTCAGGTTCGTCTCAGCACTCTTCCGCGTATTTCCTTCCCTTCCTGCGCATTTCTCGGCACAATGGGAAGTGTTTGCGATGTTCTATCCGACTTCATTTTGCAAGTATAATCCTGACGAGTATTTGAGAATGGTTTTTTTTTTCACCCATGCACTTTGACACTATTCTTTTTGTAGGCTTGGCGAACGCACTGGGTAGGCCAAATGTCCCCTTTTTAGTCCAGTGGTAGAGCATTGTCAGTCTGAAGCATTTCGCGTCTATGCGAACCTAGGATTTGTAGCTAATAACCACTCAACCATCCAGTATAACAACATTTGCTAAAGTTCATGTTTTTTATTTGAATATAGAGTTCTTTGAAAGCTGTGCTATGAATGCAGCGGTTTTCGGGGGTAGTGTTGGGGGGTTGACCTTCGTGGTCATTAATCCCTCTGCGAAGCTTCTCGTCCAACCCAGAGAGCTATTCTTTGTTCCACATACCCTTCTTCCGATCGGCGGGCGTCCATTGACGTTACTTCCTGGCAAACCATACAGAGATTATCGCATTTTGTGAGCTGGCAGGTCGTAGGAGGATCCCCAGATCCTCCTGGTACGCTTCGTAACTCGCTTGGACAGCTAGGTCGCAAACAAGGTTCAGATGTGCCTGCTTATTTGCGCGTAGATTCTTGATCATCCCACATCTTGCATTCTCGTGAGTTCTGGAATCGCGCCCGAAAAGCTTTATCCTGAAGGATTTACTTCCTGTTCGAGCATTACTGTCTGATAAAATCAAGCACAGTAGCATGGGACACCAAAATAAGAGCCAAACTCTTCACAGCTGCGTCGTGCAGCTGCACAAGATTGGCGAAACACACTTCTCCGGGCTTTTAGCTAGTATTCGTGCTGTCGGTATGGTAAGTCATTTGGTATTTGTGCCTGACGGCAGCTTGTGGATATTAAGTAGTCATTGCGTAGTACCGTGTGAATTTCAGCTCAAAGATCCATATGCACTCACAGATCAAGTCAGAAAGGCTTCTTCGCGAGGATTTACTCCAAATTCGCGCCGTAATTTTCGAGGAATTTGAAAAGTTCATTACTCGAAGTGATCCGGGATTCTGAGGGAAACTGGCTAACCTTGCTGTACAGGGCCTAGCCGTCTACTTTGTTGTTTTCTGCTCACTGCCTGCGCCCTCTCCCATCTCCGGTCTTCTTGAATCTGTCATGACACCGGGCTCAAGTGGGGGAGGAGGAGAGAGTGCGGTAGCTGCAGCGCAAGGCTACTATCACTTAAAACTAATTCACGCGCAAGTCGCCGTCCCTGCAACACCTGGTGTGGAGAATACGGTGGACCTCGTCGAAATCGACGGTCGAACTATCGGTTCTGTTCACTTGCATCTATTTTCCGGAGAGTAGTTTTCTCTACTTAAACCTGACCCGCTATGTCTTGGCATATCTTAAATATATTTTGGAACCGTTCTCGGATCGAAATGACCTGAAGGCCAGCACTGCATCCTTTTTGTGTCTTCTTTTACCTCCGCCCCCCTCCTAATTCCATCGCTGATCCTCCATTTAAACCAGAGGTCGGAAAACTCCGACCTTTAGGCCTATCTAGTATTCCAGTCCGGCCTAACACCCCCCCTAGTTAATTATTGTTGGATCCGGCCTAATTGAATAAGGGCGACTATGTCCATTTCCTGCACCTCACCCAGTGTGCTGTCAACCCTGCGGAATGAATTCTCTTCACGCTTCACTGATGTGCGTTCTCATTCGCATTGCATGTATGAAAGTGCAGAAGAGGCCGGATTAAGAAGGAGCCATCGCAGTCCGGCCACCAGTTAAACCACACCGATACGCACTGGGCTGCCTGTGAGCATATCTGTTGCCGACAGCCAATATTTCGCTGTCTGGTTCCCTTGTTCAAGACCCATTGCCTCAAGGTCATTCAACTTCGCGAGGAGCACCTTTGAACCCGCTGACCTGCAGACCTTGACCGACTTCCACTCAAACACATACACACGTGCGTCCAGGTGGTCGTAGCTGCCCAAGTGCCAGCTCGCCTCTTCTCGGTCAATGCAACACATGCCAGTAGACGAGACACTCCTGGGGTTATGTAACACGCACCAATAGGGCAAAATTTGAACCACTCCCTAAGCTTATTAAAGCAGCTGCCACTACTTCCCAGGGGATAACTAGATGCCCAGGGATGACAAGACGCAAGCAACACTAGCGCTGACTTCGCCAGTGGCCGCTGCTGCTTGGGCCAGCAA
The DNA here is from genome assembly GCA_017591395.1 of Schistocephalus solidus. NCBI lineage: Eukaryota > Metazoa > Platyhelminthes > Cestoda > Diphyllobothriidea > Diphyllobothriidae > Schistocephalus > Schistocephalus solidus. Next base: position 13,593 of record WEDG01000892.1, on the reverse strand, counting down.
CCGGGAGTTCTGTGCACGATGACTTACTCCCACAGGTGCGTTCTCTCTTTTCCTACAAATCGGGGTTTTGGCCCGATGATCGTATTGTTCCGAGCAAAAACAATGTTTAGCCGCTACATCATATTAATGTATGCAAATTTGATCACGATTAATCAGAACGTGTGTTAGCCTTTTCCAGCTTATCGCATCTTTAGGGCATATTTTCGCAGACCTACGATAGTCAGATGTGCTAGCGTCGTAAAGTGACGCGAGGAAAGCGACGTTCGCACCTTGCGCTTTACAGACTGGGTTAGGTTGTGGAGTTTCTAAAATTTTGCTGTATAAGAGTGTCAATCAGCTCCAAAAAGACTAGAGCTGTGGCGTCCCCGATCACCTGTCTTCAGGTGTTAAGACCCTGCCCATCATGTACTACAACAAGTGTCTCCAAAACTTTCACTCTTTTAATATCCATTTTTAAAAATTCGGTGTTCAGGGGAGGGAATCAGTGGCCTGGGTGCTAATTCTCAGTAACCTCATCATGTCATTGCATTGGGTTGCATACAATCGACTCCACGATACCAGGATAGCCCGTAGCCAGTTAATTTATCGGAAACAGCCTCACTGGCGACCTTTATGGACCATGCTCCTTTTCGGCAACTTAGAGCCTGATCCTGTTAGGTCCTCCGTTGGCAGTCGATGGAAAATATGATAATTCGACACAACAGCTGGCATTATAACAATGCCCTGGTGTTTGTGGTTCAGAGTTTCCAAAATGTCCATGCCAGCATACATTTGCTTTCAATAAATGCTCATTAGGTCAATGCATTTAAATGAGCACAGGGTCAATTAAAGCATGTGAGTGATAAGAAAAATCGATTAAATTTTATCTTTTCGCACAAGTAGAACGTGTGGGAAGGAGGCTGAACCGCATCAGGTGGAGGAGGGCGCGGAGAATTTCCTGTAGTTAACCGAACTTTGGCCATGGTAAATGCAGAGATTACAGAGGTTCTTCTGTGCGTCGGGGAGAACTTGTGTCACCTGATGGCAGTCGCTTCTTCTGTTGCTAACAGACAGTTACCAAATAGCTGATCGTATTTCGGGGGTCCTTAGAAATCACATGGAAGGCTTCCTTGGGGTCCGCCATCTTGAATCCGCTGTCAGAAATAGCAACAGATAGAAGTCCGGGGCTCCAACCTCCTCCTCCCCCTCCTCGTCATCATCATCTTTTTATTCCTGGAGCATATCTTCTCGCCTGTGTCGAAACCGGCACTTATAAGACAAATGTTACCCAATTGGCCTAAGGAATTGACGTTTGCAACGTTTCCGTAGTGAGCTTGAATTCCCTGGCCCCCCGACGCCTTTTTTTACTGGTTGCCAACTCTCTTACGCAGTCGTTGAATAGACGTCTTTTTGAATCGCTTTGTCTTAGCACTTCTGGTCAGTTTGACCATCTCGAACGAAGATGTCACAGTTTGCTCCACAGTATAGTGGCCGCAAGACGGGTACTTTCGCTTGCATTAGTTCATCGTGATGGCAGACCTACGCACCATCTGCCACACTCTTTCCTCGCCCTCCCACATTGACCCGATGGTAAGACAGAGATACGATGGTACGACAGAGATACGGGACTCAGCCTAACCAGCTGGTTAACGCATGCCGCATACAACCAGATCCGCGCATAATAGACATCTGAAGAGTCGTGTCATTGGGGGCCGCATGCAGAAGGAGCCACTGCAGCCTGCTTCTCGTCCTGAGTGGACCGAGTTATCGTTTCGATTGGTAACCCTCTGATCCGATTTTTTATGGTGAGCAACTCAGTGCAATGCCATGGGAACGGCGTTCTGCTCTCTCTTCTCCCTCCCACACAACGGTCCGCTGTCCGAGCCTTCCAGCCATCGGATGCTGCGATTAGGCGAAAGCGACTGGTTCGGCATGGTGCCTGTGCCTAGACTTGTCTCCACAACCCCAATGCATGGCATTTGTTATGTGATGCGCTGACTATGCGCAGCCTGGTTAACACGTCCCGTGCCCTAATCTAGCCCCTCCAAATTGTCCTGCGCACCTCCTACTAATCGAGCGACATGTGCTCGACTTCCGGCGTTATTGCTCTCTTCTATCGCGTCGTTGTTTTTCTTTGTGTATTGATAATTTTGAGCTATCCTGCAGTCGTTAACTTCCCTAGCGCTATGTGTATATTTTCCATCCGCCTAGACCCCACAAGGTATAAACGCGGTTGTGAGCGCGAGCACTACTGCCAGTAATGGTCTATCGACAGCCTTCACCCCCATCGCTTGCCGCACCTCCCTTCCTCCCCGACCTTCTGTTCAGGGTGTGATCAAACACCTCTCCTCCGCTGCGTCCGTCCTCGAGAAAGTACGCCTCAAGGCCCTACCGGATCTCAGCTCCGCACTTCAGGTACATCCTTCACACTCTTGCGGTTCTCCCCCTCTCCTCTCTGTTTTTATTTGCGGCCGGTGAGCCCTGCACTTCTCTGAAGCTCTGACTGGACTTCGCTTCAAAAATGATACTGGAAATATTGCAAGCTTTGAGGGCAAATCATGATTCAAACTCAGTCTGCCGTAGTTGGAGCCCACCACTGTGATTGGTGCATCCACATTATGTGATGCTGCACTGTTGGTTTCGATGTCTTAGTCCTCCTATGAAATATGCTTTTTTTCCACTGGAGCCTTCCCCTCCAATCGGTGGAGATTCATATGGTTTAGGTATTATCAAGGCCATTTTCTCTGAGAAAGTGGGGCTGAAATCTCAGATGCGCGGCAGGATCGGCAAATTTGTCCTTGGTGGAAACCCCGCAATATGTGCTGGTGGTTTCGACAATTTCGTTTGCGTCAGTTCTGTTGTTCATGTAGGCCCTTTGAAGCTGGTTCGTCTCAGGGAGCAATCAGGGGTAAGCCAGTGTGAGATAAATCTGCTGGTATGGGCCTGCCATCTGAGGACCCCGCCACCAATGCTGCTCAAGTAACAGTGTGCCCTACCTTAGCTAGCATACCGCCTCCAGCGCAGTTGTAATTTGCACTGAAAGTTTTCTAATATAAATCAAACTGGTCAGTACCTACCCCACACTCGCTGGGACAAGAAGTAGTGACTACCTTAGCTTGATGTGGTGATGTGTGTTCCAGGATGATGACCAGTTTCGGCCAGCCAAAATGACCCAAGAATCCACATTAGTAATGCAATTTGTGAATTAGGTACTTGATTATGGACCACTAAGAAGTTACCGCATCGCTTGCATCCCCCCGCATAAATGCGCAGCATAGCAGCTGCATGCATCAGCACCCGGTAAATCAGACAATTATCTCACTACGCGCAACAATCTGCGATACATTCGGGAGCTGCCATTCGTGATAGGCATGTCGTGGCCTAGCAATTACATCCTATAACGACTGAGAGTCGCTACTCTTGTCTGATTATGTCACTGATAGTGGGTACTCCAAGACTTCAGACTAATCAAGCTCCCATTACATCGACCGTATCTCCACGTTCGCCAGTGTATTAGCTGAGCATAAAAATGCAGTGGCTTATAATATTAAATTCGGGTCTGCGCTTACCACACACCTATTAACCTTTAGCTTCATGCGAACCAATCTTTAAGGAGGTGGTCTCGGCGGCCATAGCCATTGTAGCCTCATTTTAATCTATGAGGTCTACCGGGTTATTTTTTCATATATAAGCTGTTCGCGTGCGTTTGGTTTGCTGGGCAGAAGATGTGCATTGGATTTGGGCAACCTCTTTCCTCCCTCGGGCATACACTGGAAGTCTTAGTCAAGCAAACCAGAGATGTGATTTGGCGCAGTGTGGTTGACGTGACACGAACCCACTGCCTATGGCGTGTACCACACGGGGTCGGACCTCGCGTGCGTAAGAGATGATGACAAATACTCAAAATAGTCTAGCCTGATGAAATCAAGTTCGGCAGCACACACTTGAAATGTTGGCCAGTTAATACACTTGATCCTTATCGAATGTTCAGTCCGGGACTGTCACTCTCGCTAACCGGAACATTGTTTATCCTTGTGGCCTTTACCTTTCATTGGTAGCCCTATCGTGAAGGGTGCGTATATCACCGTCATTTAAGGATTATATTGTTTTTCTTGCAAGCACTGAGCCTTCGTCTGCGCTTACTTAATTACCTACCAATAAACCAACACGCGTAATCTGCGCTCACGGTCTCGTAACTGTAAAGGACGTGCATATGTGTCGACTACATGATCCAACTGTTGACTTCGTCGAGCATATCGCCTAAAGAGCCAACATAACCATACTTTCGGTTGCCGATTCGAAATAACGACATGTTGCACGTTTAATACTTGTGGCAGTGTGCGTGATTTTACCCCTCCCCAATTTTCTGGTTGTGTGCTTTTGGTTGTTAAGCTAAGCAGTTTTGCTTGCGCCATCCAGATTCTGTGCTAAAAGTAGTCTAACTTTGTAGTAGTAGTAGTAGTAGTAGTAGTAGTAGTAGTAGTAGTAGTAGTAGTAGTAGTAGTAGTAGTAGTAGGAGTAGTAGTAGTAGTAGTAGTAGCAGTAGTAGTAGTCTAACTTTATGCCAATAGAAGCGAAGGGGTGAGTTCCAGTAAGTAGTTGCGAAGACGGACACACGATCACTAGAGCAGGAGTTTTATTAGCCTGAATCTTGTATTCTCGCTCGCATGCATTATCATGAACAAAGTCAGATAATTATCTGACTTTGTCCATGTCCTTAAGAATAGTGGACCACCCAGGTATTGTAGTATTTATAGGAGGTTGTTGTCAGGTCATTACATGCCTATGACAATTAGCAGTTCCCGAGTGCATCGCGGATGGTTGCGCGTGGTGCGATAATTGTCTGACGGGCCAGATTTTGCAGTTGCTATGCTGCTGCGTGCCTGTCAGACGTATCAGCTCCCACGCTCATCACACCTGATTGATTGTCCGCCGTCCAGTTGCTAACCCCAGGAGGTTTCATCCTCCGTGTGGGCTCTTTGGCTCGCCGACACTGGTACCAGGACCAGTGGTCGTCCGCACGCTCTGCGCTTGGCTAAATACCTTGCTTAGGCAATGTCTCAGCACCGAATATAGTGTGGGAAGGTGTTTGAGCATTTTGATCGATCGAGGACAGGAAAACCATGACTCGAACACAGGGAATGCTGGGGAACCCACTGGTAAGCCGAACCCCTCGCAGCTGTGCCATGCAGCGGCAGCATGCAGACGAAACTCGTGTCTGGGTTTTTAGCATTTGCCTGTGCTGCTTGAATTTTGCCATAATTACCAGCAATCGACGGCCGTCTGCTTTGTCGACTTTGCCGCCGCGTTCGTTTCCGTCAATCGTGAATCCTTATAGCGGATAATAGTACTAGATGGTCTACCACCGAAAATCATCTCAATGCTCAAGGCCTATTACACCTCAACCACTGCACGGGTTTTGATCCATCACAATCTTTACAACCATTCGGAATTCAGTCTGGCGTTCGACAAGGTTGTATCCTGTCGCCCATTCTGTTCAACTACGCTATCGACTGGATTCTTGGGAAGGCCCTGCATTAAGAGAATGGCGTTGAGATTGCACCCGGACACCGACTGACTGATCTCAACTACGCCGATGATATCGCCTTGTTTCAAGCTTTGGTGATCTGCAGTGTATGGTGTCGCGGGTTAATGTCGCTAAATCGGTCACCTTGTCCATAAACGCGGGAAGACCAAAGTTTTTCTAGCTGCATCCCTGCCCAGGAGAAGGCACCTCAACTTTAAGAGGTAGACAGTTTCAAATATCTCGGGGCGAGGTTTCTGCCGAATGGACAGTGTAAGGATGACATTGTCTCCCGAATCGATGCTGCTCGTCTGGTTTTCTTTAGCCTTAGAAAGTGCGACATTTATGTCGCTACAAAGATTCGCGTGTACCGTGCGTCCGTCTGGTCTGCCCTTTCTGGCTGTGAATGCCGGGCTATACGCGTTGAAGATGAGTGGAAACTGAAGGCCTTTGACCACCACTGCTTGAGGACCATCCTCCGAGTTAAGTAAACTGACTTCGTCTCAAATGAGACAGTCCGCACTCGCTGCGAAAACATCGCAAGGATATCCCAAGCCATCCAAGAACAATGCCTAAGGTGGTTTGGGCACGTTTTTCGTCGCCCACCGCACGAACTCAGTGTTACTGCCCTTGATGCGGCCCCACTACCCATTTGAAGGCGTCGACGAGGGGGTCAGCTCAAAACCTGGCTCGACACAGTTCGTCGGGACATGGAAGTTGTTCTTGGACCTACGGTATTCGGCATCCGTCGTTGGCAAGGAGAATGGATTTAGCTGTCCATGTCTGCTGCCGCGGATCGTCACGCATGGAGAAGCACAATCCTTGACATAATAGATGCCGGCTAGATCAGACCTGATCGCCGCCGTAACAAGTATAAGTACCAGTGCAGCCAGTATGGTGAATAATTCCATAACTCGAGCAGTTCGTGGCTCACGTAGTTTTTGACTCTAGCGAGAATTTCGGCTTTATCAAACTTGCGTGTGTGGCTCGCTCCTGCCGAATGAGCCGCGAGTTGGGAGCTGGTATTGTTCATCCTCACTGCTGCTGCGTGCTTGGCCGTGCGCGTCCGAAGTAGTCTTCAAGTTTTTGCGGCATGGCTGCCTTGCCTCAAAACTGCACCAGACCCGGTAAATGACCCCCAGGTGTTTCCGTCGACCTAGGTTAAAATCAGATCCAGTCGGTGATCCTGTGGCCCTCAAAAAACTGTGTAGAAAAGCTATGTATACCTCTGCTGATATTCATTACTGAGAGACTAGTTTTCATTGTCGTGTTCGACGATGCGCATCCCTTAAGGAAGTGCCCTTATCCATGCAGAGCAGGAGACCCAATCGTTGGAACGAAAATTTTATTCACCTGACTTTTTGCACTCACCCCCAATTCAAGGCGACGACCACGAATAATGGGCGCACAAGGGATGCTTTTACTATGTTTCTCCAGACCCCTTATCATTATTAGATCCCACGTTCATTGCAGATGGTTGTACCTTGTGCTGTGATTGCTTCACAGACCACATCCGAGTCGTTGCTCGCCGCATTTACGTTGACGTTAAAATTGCTCGGTTATTTTTCTAGCCGACACGATCATCTGGACCATTTTTCGTTCACATGTTCCCTGCTTTAGCTAACTGCTCTGCCCAGGCGGTGAACATCGTCGGACTACGACTGTCGAACTGATATCTTCTGTATGTGTGTCTTCTACGTCAACTTCTGCGCTGTTCAAGTGGCCCTTGGGCGGTCTCAACGGCATGGATGTACTTGCGTGTGTCTGAGTGGTCTATTGTCTGCAGGTCAGCGAGCCCGAAGACGCTCGCGGCGAATTTGCATGACCTTTAGTCAGCGGGCCTTGAACAAGGACGTCTGTGGACCACACTAGTTCCTGCCATGGCAACTAGTTTCGTTACTTGGTGCCTGAGGGTTACATCTGCTTTTTGTACGACCGCAACTCCGGGTGGGTACGAGCGTGAATCGGAAGCGTGGGACGAATGGAGTTCCTGTTCCTGCGATCAGGTCTCCCTTTCATCTGCTGCGTCCTAGACCTATGGGCTTTGTCTCCATGCTCTCAATATTGATGCACCCTAAAGTCCCAGACACGCGTTTCGCTAATTCTACTGCGTCTGCGTGGAGGGGAAGGGTTGGTTTCGGTAGTTTTTTTGGCTCTGCGGGCGTTTCCGTGTTTTTGTGGTGGTGAAAATACTCATTCTCTCAGGAGGCAGACTGTTTTGATCTGTGCAGACTGGTATATTTTGTTATTCTCCTGGATCAAGAAGCGCCTGATGTAAGTAAAACAACAACTTCCTTTATCATTATTTTCCAGTAAATTCACCTGGTTTCTCATTTTCTGGTGTTCGAAAGTTTGCTCACACTACTCATTGCATTCTCCTGGGAGTCATGAGGACCGTGTCGAAACAGTGAAGGACCCTTCAGAAATGTTGAGATATTTTCTCATAAATTGTTTGATGATCGTCCTGTCACCCGACCCAGTGACTGGGAGGAATGTGATTCGTACGCTTAAGAGGGAATGCGGTTAAATGTTCCCATTCTGTAGATGATAGAAAAGGCCGAGTGAAATCATTTTTCCGCAGAGTTGGGCAGTTTTTCTATGTACATGAACAACCTTAAAAATTGCACGCTCCAAAATCATCACCTTAAAATTGCGGTCTAGTGGCAGCAAGAATGACCAAAAACGAACCTCTAAAACCAACCTTAGTGTGCAAAAGGTCTGACTGACTATAATTTTATAATTACCTTCCTCATAAAGGTCTGGAGCATTGTTTTTCGCATTTGATTGTCAAACAGCGGTCCCTTCACTTAAGAGCAACTCCAACTTCCAGCAACTCTGACAGTTCCCAAGTGTAAATCCAGCGTTCGTAGTGATGATAGTGAAGTAAACCTTTTGTCTTTTTTATTCAGAGTTCTTGGCTCGCAAGTGCCCACTGTTTTGCGCACGTCATTTGAATTTTTATTACAGAAGCCCATACACGTTTTCTGTGGCAGACGAAGGCATCTCGACGGGGGGTAATGTTATGCCCCAATTCTGGGCATATTTTGGATGTAGGCGCGCGACCTATCTTCGACCTGATCTGACCACCTTGAGTAAAGCAGACTGCGCCGATATGACTAAGTACTGGCCTCACCTCTCTCTCTCTCTCACGTCGGCCAATGGTGTCTTTTTCGTCGTCGGAAGTCATTTTAAATGTAAACCAGTCGGCCCTTGATGCCACAGCCTGTACTCCGGTCACGACATCGCTGCGAGGACACGCTTGTGCCCCCTAAACGGGCCGCGTGGTTGCTGCACTGGACCAACATGGGGGCCAAATCAGGGTGCGGCAGGCGTTATTATTCTGGAATAAGATCCCATAACCAATGCCGTACATGGGGAGGGGTGGCGTAGGCGCAGGCTCATGCCACACCCTGCTCTCCAACTTCGTGGGAGATGCTTCATCTGCGCCCGGCCCCGCCTCTGATCTTCTTGGCTTTGTCTTGATTCCGTGCCCAGGCGGTAAGAGAAGAGAGAGTGCGGTAGATGAAGTGCAAGTCTACTATCACTTAGAATTTATTTGCGCACAAGTCACTGTCCCTGCACCACCCTTCTGTGGAGCATGCGGTGAACATCGTCGGGGTACGACGGTTGAACTGACATCTTCTGTATGTGTGTCTTCTACGTCAACTTCTGCCAACCCTCCTTTGAACCCCCCACGATGACTCCTGGCAGCAATTCCCCCCACTTCAACCACCATAGTGACCACATCCCAATACTCAATGCATGTTACCTTCATCATCGTCACAACCACCACCACCCCCGTCACCACTGCCATCAGCACCCGTGATGGAGGCTCGGTTCTAAAGTGTCCTCATTGCCACCGTACCTTCACCTCAGACATCGGCCTGGTCGGTCACTTGCGAATCTATCGCACAGAGACTGGCGAACCGGTCCCTGGAGCACCAACCCACAGCAGAGATAGCTGTACCCACTGTCCTCGAGCGTTCACTCACCGCATGGGCCCATTCGGTCACATGGCAGCGGAATCCACCGCATTGTCGACAGCACCGATACCCCATGCACTGCTCCTGCAAATCTCACCGCCACTGCCATCCGCATTACCACCAACGACAACCCCCAAGCTCCTCCCGATTTCTCCTGCCTACACTGCGCCCTCAACTTCACCTCATACATCGACCTGCTCGATCAATTGCGAATCCATCGCGCGGAGGCTAGGGAACCAGTGCCTTGGGCTCCGACGTACAGTGGCCGCGCCCGCCTCCACTGCCCTCACTGCTCCCGCACCTTCACACACCGCATGGACTTATTAGGTCACATGCGGCTCCACGATAATTCCCACTCCGTGGGATTCGAGCCAGGTGTGGTGGTACGCCCAGGGGGTTCCCGCTGTGCCAGCCATCTGCCCCCTTTCCCACCTCCGGTCTTCCTGACTTGGTCATGACACCGGGTGCAGGTGGCGAAGGGCGAGATAATGCGGTATATGCTTCGCGAGTCTTCTCTCGATGTAATCTAATTTACATGCAGGCCACCGTCCCTGTGCTACCTCACTCTAGGACACACGGTGTTCCTCGTAGCATATGACGGTCAAACTACCGGTTAGTGGAAGCTGGTGCCTGATGTGAGGAGAGGGAGCCTACGCTGCATCGACCGCACACTCTCTCTCTCTGTCACTCCATCCAAACACCTTGTCGTAGAGGTCGATTCGGTTTGAGATGGGCGGGGGCATTTTGGCTGTTGAGACATTCAAGCCGCTGCTCCCTCCCCTCCCCTCGCCATGAAATTATCTAATAAGGTAGCATTTAGCCGGAGCCACTGCAACCTGGCAGCCAGTGCTACGGCGCGCCGCCTGAACCTACCAGTTGGCAACCCTATAACTTACTTACGCAGCATTATAATTCAGTGTGACGTCAAAGTTAGTGTTTGGTCCACTGGCGTGCCGCCCGTCGTAATCAAATCTGCTCATGTTTCTCAGTTTGTGTTCTTGGCTTGTTTGACGGATGGAGCTCTTTGGCCGTCGGTATTAAGATGCATTCGGAAGTCTCAAACGACTTCAACTCTGCCAATAAATGTGCATTAGGGGCAGGTTGCGATCTTTCTGTAGTTTTTTTTAAACAAGAGCGCGTGTTTACAGTCTATTTAAAGACGCCTAGCAGGTTGACAAATCCAGAACTGAACTAGCGGTCTAGGTAAGGATGACTTGTATAGCCGACTAAACAGGACACGGGAATAGGGATGCTCCGCCCACTCAATTTCAGGAAGGGTGTACAGTCCCTTGTCTTCACCCTACCGTCAACCCTAGCATAAAACTGAACTATAACCTTAATCTTACCTCTAGCCCTACCCTAAACCTTAACCCTTCGTCAACGCGAACCAAAACTCTAGGCCGTAACCTTAACTCTGACCTTCACGGTAACCTTTACCCTAATCTTAAACGTAAGTTCCCCAGAATTAGGAAAAAATTCACTTTTATTGCGGGTGGTTCCTGTTCCCGTGTCCTGTTCAGACGACCATAGAAGGCATCCTTACCACCAAGGTTATATAACGAAGCGATTAGATTTGCCACCAGCCTGCCAAGCCAACTCAGTTTTTTTTTAAAAAAAAGACGATATTCGCAGCCATTTTTCGTCCTCTCTGGTTTTTCGACCATCATTGTGAAACATTGACGACCTCTTTGGTTCCCTCGGTCTTTGCAGTTCTCCTCTTTTTTGACGCTCTGCAAACTGCTACAACCTCGCCAGCCTTAGGGCGATGGTGTTTGTGACCTTTAACTGCTCTCTCCCTGCTTTCGACCCTACACAGACTGTTGACGATCGTGGCGAGCTCCTCTCTTTTGTCTACCTGGTCGGTGGTCTCAGCAATCAACAATGAGAGTATTATAATTGCATCTCTTGCACCTTGCCCATGAACTTCACGACCGTTACGGTTCTTTCCCCGCTCGGCACTAAGCGTACTGATGATGCCCACGACGATTTCCTCTGTCCAGCATCCTTGACGGTTACCCCTATAGCTAGTCGATTCGCATTATGATCACACCTACAGTGATGCAGTGGTGAAAAGTAACCCCTGTCGTTACATATTTTCCTCCCCGATCAGGAGCGTTTTGAACCTTCATGAGCACTCATCAGTATGTCGGTCCTACCTCACGCGTATATTTTTCTCCCACAAGCGACCTTTTTTAAAAAAACCCACAAACCCCATTCACCATATGCCGTTCCCATAAAAATTCCCAATGATTTCTGTCACTGTCCGCTCTTTTTTATTTAAAATTTTTTCATCTCACTGTTTCGTGTCATTTGATATTGCCAAAAAGCTGACCTACTGATTATAACTTAACTATACACGATTGCTCATTCGTTTTATTTATTTTTTCTTCTAATGACAGTGCCCTTCCGGGGACTCAAATAAAAAATATCTATCGATTTGTATCCGTCCTATGAATTGATATCTGCGACATCCCCGCTGCCTGCTTCGTTTTTTCCCGGAATTTGTCCATGCTCAATACTTTCAACGTACACGTCAAATTTAAGGACCAGAGCACAAAAATTGACATTTGAACGGACTCTTCATTCAGATTGGTCGCTGCATGACACCTTTCGCGAGTTTGACCTGCCAATTGGTTCCAAAAGCATTGACATATTTTTATTTTTTAGTTTGACCCATCTGCCGTCCTCGGAGACAATAAACCCTTGAACTCTACGACGCCAGCCCCTGCACTTCCTGCTGCCACCAACGCTTCCACAACTGAGACTTTGGAAGCCCCCTTGAGGGTCGTCTCCAGAGAGCGTAAATCGCGAAAGGTATGTGAAAATCCACCCACGTGCGGTTTTCTTGCGGCAGCACTGTGGTATGTACATATTTTTCGTGCCAAGTGCGGTCTCCAAGTCATTGTTTACTTTACAGAGCTGCTGATTTCTGTCTGATTGTCCGGCGTTAAATTATAGTGCGTAAAAGTACTTGGCGCGTACGTCAGACCAAAGTGAAACCATGAAGCTTCTCTATTTCTGATAGCAAGGAATGTAGGGGATTTAGAAAGAAGTATTAACATGTTAAATGAACTGTCCTACTGTCAGCATGGATAATAACCAAAAGGCCAGGCACGTGTTTCGCTGATTTTAAGTCGCTGCATGACCTAGCTGCGGTTGTTCGGCTGATCAGTGTGTTCTCCAGCTTCCTCTTTGTGCTTTTTGGTATAAACCCCAGTCTTAAGCGCTGGGCGTTTTAACTTAATCGGGCATCTATGCTTGAACCTAGAGTAAATCTTTCGAGAGAACTCTTTGGGACCGAGTTTATGTGAAACATTCAAGTTACAAAATCATAATTTTCCGTATACCATGGTCGCATTTGTTTTCTTACCGTCATGCGGACAAAGAATTGGACAGTATTTCTCTCACAGCAACCTTCTCCCTCTCTTTCTAGTCTTTCGTTAATTCTTATGGCTGCCATTGCCTCCCGTTTGACGATTCATTCATCCTCTTGGAGAACCGTTGTTGATTTTTATCCTGATAATAGAATTCGAGCTTTAGGAAACCTATTTTCGCCATTGTTGAGGGACTCACTGGATGGGTGGGGGCGGAGGTGGTAGTTATCGCTTTGATCGGAGCACCACCAAGCAACTTCGACTTACTCTAAGCTGGGGAGACTATTCCGTGTCAGGTCGGCGCAGATGGCGAAGTCCTACGAGCAGCATTCACAGGTCAGATCGACCTTCTCATTTCTTTGTTCTCACTTTCACACGCCATCCGCGTCATCATTACAAGAAGAACAACAACTCTCTCCCACCTCCGCTTCTTCCTGCTTACATTTGTGATCCATGAGTCTCCGTCGTTAATGGCTCCAAGATTATCTAGTCAATTTCCTAGTCTCCAGCGGATTTCTTGCTTTTGACGTCACATGGCAGGCGCCCTTGGCGTTCCCAGAAGTTTAATGAGTCGTTTGCGTACCGCTCCTTAAATAGCTTTCCTATCTCATGTAATATCAGCCGAAATGCTTAAACGTGTTTTCGATTGTACAGTAGGTGTGTCCTAACTCATGAAATCTGAGGGATTTCATGAGTCACGGCCCGTTTTGCGAAATCAGTACACACTGCGTCC
>WEDG01000891.1:0-38613 GCA_017591395.1 Schistocephalus solidus | reverse complement strand
GGTACCTTCGTTTGGTGCGTATTGCTCTGGATTTTGACGGCGCTGAATGAACAGCTGAACGTAAGCGTCTATCTGGTTGATACGCAAATTTGGCCCGTTGGTGAAATGGAAGTTTTCGCCGTAACGGATATTAAAGCAATGCTGACCAGTTCAGGAACGACAGTGGAGGATTGAATGTTGTTCAGGATGGGTTGAATAGTGGGGATGCGCGGGCGCTCAAAGTGAAATAAACAAACGAAGAGAAACATAGTTCGAAACCCTAGGCCAAGAAAGGTAATGAAATGAACCTTAAAATGGCTACTTTCTCGGGCCTAACAATAAAATTTCTTAGATATCCACGTACAGAAACGCCAACCTCATAAAATGCCAACCGGAATGTTATAATGCGTTCGATTCAAAAATATTTAAATATAGTTGTTGAAAAGTAAAAAACTATACGCCTATTCTGTTATTGATATAAAATAAATAAGTTTAATGTCATGCGCGTTTTCGAAGCGTCATTGTTCGGTAGTCCTGGGCCATTCATGATATTCAAAGCCGGTGAGAACCGCAGAACGAACGAACATTTCGACGTCGCCAGCGTAACTGCAGAAACATTAAAACGATTCGGTTGCATTTATCTCATGATTTTGGATGCACTTAAACGCCGTAGCTGATCGTCATTGAACTTTTGGCGGTAGTGTCTTACGTCTTATTTGTGTTTCGCTACAGAGGTATATCTTTCGATTCAAATGTTCCCGATTAGAATTAAAATTTGGAAACCATCGCTAAAAGATTATGAGCAACGGCAATACCGCATATAATCAACGCAAACGTACATGGCGACCGAGCTGGGTTTTACCACAGGTGGTAACACCTGCGGTTGAACGATGGTATGTGAACGCGGTCTCGCTTACCATGCCGATCACTCAAACGCAACAGTCATTAGAAGGAACGGCAGAAATGTTGGAAATGGACTACTATTGGAGAGAAAGGATATAAGACATGAAAAAGAACACAATAGAAATAAGAAATGAAGAGCATTTGCGGGGCAATGTCCGCCGAGCAGGGAATTGCTGCATATGTGCGGATGCAGGTAGGAGTGCAGCATGGTGAGCGCTCGCAGAGAGACCAGGATGAGGATATGACGATGGTGGAGGATAGAGCCGATAAAACCGTGTAGTAGGGACGGAGGTCATTTAGAAGTGAAGGGGCGCAATGTGCCATTTCATCACTGCGTCGTCAGGGATCGCGGGAAAAGGTGCTCCAGCCCATTCCGACGATTCTGTCGAAATACGTTCGTTGCCCTCGAACATGGGCACAACGGTTTTCCGCCGGCAAACTCATAGGGTAAAAGGTGTAATTTTTCTTCGGCGGCATATATGCAGCATATATTGAAATCTCGAAATGCCTGTGTTACAACAGGTCGTGTTTAAACAATGGGTGTTTGAACGTTTTCTAAACTCATTCTCATACTTTTCTGCAAATCTAACATTCAAAGAGACGTAATTCTCATCAAATGATTACAAGAAAGAAAAAAGTTGTCAATGGCACTGTAAGATAACATTTCATTACGGCATCGAAATCAATGAGAAATCCGAATACTGAAGTTAAGTGATCCAATTTTACGAAGTTCGGTGCGTAGTGGGAAGAAGAGAGGCGACTTTCTCGATATTTCATCATGGGGAGTGAAATTTTGAAATACTGGCGGTAAAAATAGAGCTTCGAGTGGTACGTTGAAGTCGAGAAACGAGATTTTTGAAATTTCGCTTTATATTTCATGAGATGGAAATCCTACTGTATTTCACCAACCTGCCTTTCAACCTGCGAGAGGCATGACTTTAGCGGATAACAATTTCAAAGAACAATTATGATGCAACAAGGGCAGTTGAGAACAGTCCTAGGTGATGCTGATGACTGTTTATCGCAAACTCTGAAGGCATGTTTCGTGGGATGTTAATATTGTAATATAAAGGAACAATAATACAGCCTGGTAAAGCATCGCGGCACCTAGAATGCGGATGAATAACATTTACAGAAAGACATTATAGCACCATGGTGTATGGATAGTGTGAAATTGTGCATAAAATTGCCATTTCCCTTCAAAAACTGAAAACTCGTGCGGTTTTACATGAGCCTATAAAGACTGTGCCCGGCAAAACATATATTGACTGGTTTGTTGATTATTTGTCACAATTGTTTGTCGGCATGACCTATCCAGCAGGTTGAGTTGCCAGCTTTGGCACCCGTTTTGTTTCCTGATAAACAGATGCAGAGTTTTGGTAACCAATTTAATGTAATAAGAGCGCTTGTTACTCTCTTGTGAAGCGGCGCTAAGCCATAACGTATACAATTCATATATACTATAATTCAAAAGCCGGCTTTATTTTCTGTTAAAGAAAGTCAATTCGGTTTGCGGCATGAGCAGTTGTCCTCAAAAAGGCAAATGTGGTGCCGTTCTTCGATGTGGCAATCAGCTCCCATCCACTATGATTTAAAGGGATCCGCAGTAACTTTTAAGTGCGGTGCCGGGTAAAGGTCGCCTATTGCAACCAATTTTTACTTACTTGACTCCGGTGCAGAATTACAAAACACGAATAAGACGGCGGACGCTGAAGCTGATTTCAAGGACTGAAACGGTATTGCATCATCAGACAAGTTTGGACACACTCATGTGAATTGTGATGACGATACTCGACGAGGTTCACAGCTGCGCAGGAATCAGCCGCGACTCAATGGGCGACAAAACTGAACGGTATACACCAATTTCTTCCAAGTCTCCAATTGCAATTTCAAGTGACAGCCTCCTCTTCATGGGGCGTTGGTGGAACAGAATTTCAGGGCAAATGAGCTACGGGTTTTGACTCTCCTCATTGTAAAGAGGGCGCGGTGCTGAAAATTATTAAAAATTGTCTTTATGTTATCTGAGTTTGTAAGTTTGGACCTCGATCTTCTTTCCGGCAGCTTCCACATAGGCTGCCCTGCATCTGCTCTCGACAGGAGGACTCGAACCAAAGGCTTTGGATCTAATATTGTTAACGTGGATGTCCTGGCGGGTTCTGGCACGAAACTCGGAACTTGTTAAGCAGTATGGCTGAATTGATTACGGTTTGTTTTGAATCACCGCTGAAATTTGGCAGGATATCCTTCAGGCGCCTCTGCCACTCAAGCATTGGGAGGGATCTTGATAAAACAGTTGGCAGAGCCAGCAGAATCGAATTGAAACTTCATCGAACTACAGATGATGTCCACCCTCTCTTTATGAATTTTCATCATGATCTTTTTCGCGGAAGTGGTCGCAATGAGTCGCACTGTTGTTTTCCAGATGCCTTCTTACGAGAGCGCAGGGGTTGCAAATGCACGCTAGCGACTTTGCTAACACTAGACCATGGAAATGATAAATGAATTTCGTAAAGCAGTCACAGATTGGCGCAGCATATTCTCCAGTCAGCGATCAGAGCTTTTTCCGTGAGCTATTGCAGACCTCCTGGAGACAGAACCGACGAAAAGCTTTTAGTCGTTTGGATTTTTGAATTTCCAGATGCGGCTTCTTCTGTTGTTTCGCGTCTGCTCCCAGACAGACTTAAAGAATAGCAGAAACGTGGGCTTAAAGATTCATCAAATAGCTGTCAGTTCGTTTGAAGGATTGAACAGATGGCTGAGATTAGCGTCGAAAATGCGTTCGCGAGAAGATAAGCACCAGGGAGATATCGGGCGCTAAGTGATTGGCGAGATGCAGCATCCAAATCTGGTGCTCATATCTTCCATGTTCGGTCATCGGCTAAGCGTCTAAAATGTAACTCCGCATTTACTCGACTGAAACAAAATTTGTTACGCGATTTGAATAAAAACCAGAGTTGTTAAAATTCGTTTTTAACCACTTTACCACTGAAACTTAGCTCCCACGATTCCTCTGCTTTTTCAAATTCGCTTTATAACAGCCATTAATTTCTCGCCTTCATGTATTCAAAGGAGCTCACCTAAAAATGCACATTCAGTTTGGAACTGATAACATTCCAAATCGCTTATTAAACAGTTAAGGGATTTTCCACCTTTACTAAGCAAGTTATTCTCAGGTATTTCTCGAAAATGGTTTTTACTGCCGATTACTGGAAAACTTTTGTTATAATATGGTTTTAAAATCTGGTTCCCGCTCGAGACATTCACTAACTAATGTGTTCATAAAACGCCCTCTGTTGCTAAACTTTTCGAAAAACTAATTGCAAAAGAGCAAATCACGGATTTTGCATAAGCGATCAAATTATCAACTTTTCCCAAAAACGGCTTCTTACCGGACCGCTCTTGTAGAAACCTAGCCACATGTCTTTTCTAAATCTACTAACCTCTCTTCGTAATGATCATTTCTCTGTGGTTATCTGTTTTGATTTTAGTAAGGCATTCGATAAAGTGCCCCATAAACGACTTCTAGCTAAACTAGAAGCTATAGAGATTCGTAGTCCCTATCTGACTTCATTAGATTATACCCTAAAATGATCGAAAGCAAAAGTTTTTAGTGAGGGTCCTCATACTCAAGTACTACCCCGATTGTTAGTGGTGTCCTTCAAGGTACCGTATTAGGTCCTTTGTTGTTCTTACTGTATATATCAAAGATTAAAGCATTCTCAATCTTTAATTTATACTGATGATCTCGTAAAGTGCTGTTCACTTCTCTGACTATACGATCGAACGGTGCCTGAAACAGAAATTCATTCAGACTTAGACGCTCCTTCGGCCTGGAGCTCCACATGGCTAATGGAGTTCTCACCTTCTAAAGTATCGCTACTATGGGTTTTGGGCCTGAATAAAACTGCCGCAACCTCTTATTGTTGAAGGTTGCCCTATGATTCAGATGTTCCTCCATCAGGGACTTAGACCAATAAATAAGATCTTTTCGCCTCATGCCGATAGAATTACGGCCAAGATTTGCTCAGATTTGCGGCTTTATTTCTTATAATTTCTACTTCCTGAAATTAAATTAAGACTTTTATCGTATGTTTGTACTTCACATTCTTGAATTTTTGCTGTCCTTTCTTCGGTTTAATGAACGATCTAGCCGTTCAAAATTGAAAATGTCCAAAGACATTTCACACAAAAGACCTCCTATTTCCGACTCTTTCAACTCTTCCTACTCAACAAGATGCCAGCCAATGAAGCTAGGAATGTCTTTTGGGTCGAGGAGCTCAAAAAGCAGGTTTTTGTCTCCTTTATCCGACTCAAACAATAGTTCAACTCTCCCCAAAGCTTTCTGTAATTACCCCGTTAGTCTTCCCTATAACCTAAGAAATTCTGCATTAATTATACCTCTCCCCTACATCCTCCACGTGTAAACGCTCTCTTTGCTTTTTAGGTATAGTTTTCTTTGGAATAACGCCAATTAAAATTAAGTCGTTAACTAGTCTATCTGGATTTAAGAGAAGACTGCGCGTTTATCTTAACACTGACGCAATTAACCTTTTATTTTCCTCATCTTTTTCCCAGTAGCTTTCCCCACTGACTCGGAGAAAGGACCATCGGGAATTTAAGTGACCTCTTGAGCTATGTTTTAAGCTACCTCGGGTCGCCCATGAACTATGATGTGCTCCTATATCACCCAGTCATCCGAGCGATTGACGTCATTCCGATACCGTCGGTGGTCCACAGTCTAAATTGCTACCGTTTCTTTGGATACTCAGCATCATCAGAATTCAATTCCTGGATCCTAAAATGCTGAGGGACTTAAGTTCATTGAGAGCATTTTCGTGAGATTTTGTTTCATACGCCTAAGTGATCAAGAACGCATCACCTCGACGTTTCATTATCTTATTCTGAAATGCTGCTACCGTGATTACCCTACTCCACCACCTGACAGTGCCATAAGCAGTTTTTCTCCACCTTCTATTAAAAATGAAGGCTTATGGAACTCTGCCTCCATTTTTAGTGGTGGGAGTTTTTCACCCTATCTAGATTTCACCATTCAAATAATTTGGTTAAAGCCCGAAGTAAAAACTTTTCTGTTAAGATAGTGCCTCTCAAAGTTTGAATGCCACCGTCCCACATTGTCATAACTTTATTTCGTTACTGTGTGCTACGCTTAGACAGTGTCTTGCCGGTGCTAACCAAATATAAATTCTAGGTTAGTTCTGCTATTTTTCACCTCCCCGGCTAAACGGGGTAAAAAAGTTCAGTAAGCTACTAATGTAGCTTACGAAGACGAAAGTATGCATGGGTGTTTTCAGCCTCCAGTATTCTCATGGATGGAGCAGGAAATAAAGCAATCTAAGAACAAAGAAACTGATAGCAAAAATGTTTATCTTGCCCAACTGCTACAAAGCTCCTGTTTGTAATAAACCTACCGCAAAAGCAAAAATTCATATTTGCTGGATGCACGCGAGATGCAAGTCCAGAGATTAAGTGAGCTGAAGTAGAGGCGATCGCTTTTGTTGCCTGAAGTTTTCGTATTCCCTCTCAGTAAATTAGTTCTCAGACACAAAGGTTTTAGATTTCCAGCATGAAGAGTCTCTGCTGATGGCTGTCATGGTGAGTCAAAATAAGCAGGATAGAATGATTCATAATGAAAGAAATTTTTGTCAGTGTAAAAAGAGGTTTATCGCGTCCAGTTAAAAATGTAAGTAGCAACACACACCATAGGTTTTGCGGGAGACAATGCCACAAAAGATTTTTATCATACCTAATTTATGGTTTATGCCACAATCTTGTCTTTTTCACAAGATGCAAAATATGGTTTAAGCGAACCGTCTAATTATGTATCTGGATTAAAACAAAAAGTTTCATGCTGTTGGTTATCGTTGCTGCGACGAATTTAATACTCCATTAACTTGGCGAAATGGTGGTGATTGACCCACAACCGTCAGCCATAGAAGAACATTTTTCGGAAAAGCACATTCAGGTATTCATTTTGAAATTACTCAGAAGGCGCTCATTGAATAACTTTATACGTTTAAGTTAGCATGATTCAAAATTGTATGGTCTCATCAGGGCTTATTTATAAAATAAAATGGTCATTCAGGTGAAACCTAGCCAGGCCAATAAAATTTAGGCCGGCAAACCTACCAGAATCAAACGCTCGTATATTGAGCAAAAGTTATCGTTTATTCAAAATTATCAAGTCATTATTTCTCAGATGCATCGTTATGCAAGTAATAGATCTTGAAAATGGTCACTAGCTATATTTTTACTCCTAAAAATGCTTGCCAAAAAGGTGAATTCAACTTCCTAGTTTGGATAAAATGCTTTTAGCGTTTTTGCTTTCTTGCCCTGCGTCAAAATCTTGTTGTCGACGAACCTTCTGTATTTGCTTTCCTCAAATCGGCAGGGGCTGTCATCTATATTTTGGGTTTTCCACGTAAAAAAAAGTAGCATGCAAACTTGTAGGAACTACATGTACAATTATGTTCGGATTCTGGGATAGAATATTAAATTTCTCTTTACCTTGGAGATGAAGGTACTTCATTCAAGCTCGCTGATAACATGCCTAGCAAAACGCACAGTTATATTTTTGGATTTGAGCCATTCCCCCGTCTCAGAAGGCATGACAAGTTCTTTAAATTTCAGTTCAAAAGCTCCTCTTGTTAACGTTTTGTGATTAAACCCTCACGGTTGGATTTGCGTATCTTCACGCGAAGTAGCTACTTAGCTCAATGTTTTACTTTAAGTGCAGGGATGGACGTTGAAGTCAACTTTTTGCCTAAGACTTTTATGGCGGTGACTCATACCGACCGTAACGTAGAAAATTTGTTGGAAGTATTAAAATTACCTCGGAAGCGAGCATAAATATTGATCTGTGGTTGGCTATGAGACAATTGGTTATGCCTTATACACTTTAATTTTTGTCCTTAACTCCTACAAAGCAACTCAACTAATTTGCATACTAGTAGGAATGCTGCAGAGATTATTTGACCCAAGGAACTAATTGTTACTGGAATATTTGCAAATTGTCAGAAATATGTAAAGCAAATTTTATAGAGCCTGCATTGTCTTTTTGTGATGTTCTACGATCAGATCCTAGCCTTCACTAGAGTGTAAAAATCGGACCTTTATCAACTTCGGTGCAACAAATTTTATACGGTTTTGAGCTAAAGCTTTTTATTTTTCTTTTTTGAATGTGGCATGAACTAAAATAGATAGTTCTGATCTCTCTGGTGTTAAAGGTAATTGACGTTCAAATATGTTTTGTATTTTCTGCTCACGCACTTCATGCTTAATCAATGATATTGATAATTATCAAAGATATAATAAAAGATTGTCAGTTACTTGTTTCCCTAGCTTGTACTTATATCTGCAAGCTGCATACCCACAGAAAGGAGGCAATATAAACATGTAAAATTCATAAATCTTGGCATATATAACGGTCAAAAGACGGAGGAGTCAGCTCTGAGACTGCATACGATGATCGCCGTCTGCTAATGCTACCTAACCATAGAGGTGATGGATGTGACTCCGCTAAAGTCCTCTCCAAATGACGACGTTTGTTTGGCTTTTCCTAGACCTAGCCAAGTTTGGTGCTGTGTATGTCATAAGATTCTGTTTCAGATTAATTGAATAGACTATGAATGGCAAGAGACTAGGGGTCGTCTCAGGTCATGACAATATTGCCACCGCATCAGACAAACACCTTTTCAGCCAGACAATGGCTGATTCATCGCCTGAGAGCAGTCTTCAGGGGGTGCAGGTGACGATGTTTGGTAAACAACTGTTAAAAGTCCTAAAGATCTACAAAAAGCAGGCAACGTGAAGTCATCATAATGCTGCTCCCTTGCTTTTTCTCATTGACCCATGACATCTAAAGCGCCCACGTATGCCAAAACGCATAGAAAAAACAAATAGCCCTATTGGAAGTTGGAATACGTTGTTTTTATTAATGCTCTCTACTCTGTTCTCCACCCCCATAAGGAGAAAAATCAAAGGCTCTTGCTGCAACGTTATTTCCCTTTCTTTGTGGAACAAAAATTACATTTTGAATTAACGGCTGCGGTAGCATGTTCTACCAAGTCTTCCAAAACCTCGGCCATTCTTCTTGAATCAAATATTTTTGGACACTGGAAGCCTTCACTTGTTGCCACATTAAGAAGGATAAACGAATTTCGAGGGATTGACCAGCTTCCTTCCCTGTTCACTTTAAAGCTCTTTTGCAGTGATTCGATAATTTTTTGAAAGAAACTAAGCGATGTGCCAAACTTTCGCTGAGTAACGATTCATGTAATAACCTACCTCGAATAACCAAGTTCTCGGAAGTCTGAGCGGCTGAAAAAGATACTGGACACAGAGATGTCATCAGCTTTGCTGACACTCACTGGGGGTGGTCAGAAGACTTGAGCGACTTAGAACCCGTGATGTTGCCAGTACCAACCACAGGAATTGGTCACACTGTCGGAACGGCCAACAACAGAAGCGGAAGGGGCCGGGGATGCAACACTGGCTCCAGACGGCTCCAGGAGAGACAATGAGTGTCCCAGACGTGCGCCGACGGGAGCAACACCTTCGGAACCACCTGCCAAGTGAGGGGCCGCCTTGCAAGTGCATATAAGCCGCGTGAGACCCTCGGAGACTTCTGGCCTGAATAGTACTTCTTTGGTGCGCTTACCGATTCGCATTACTATAAACCAGTGAACACAAATAAGTAGTAAACCGATTAGAGAAAAAGAGGGGTAACAGCGTGAGAAAAGCCAGACAACTCCCTGGAGCGTACTTTTAGGCTTCTTTTCGCGTGTCAACAGCACCAAGTTGAGCTGCTGCGCGGCGTTGCTGAAGGCTTTTGGAAGAGCGATTGTGCTACTAGGTGCAAAGTTCGGCTGAGGGCTGCCACCACATTTCAGTGTGACAACCATACCCCGGCAACTGACCTTATTCGTGAAAGGACGTGTGGGGCCGAGATTCAAGGACGTCGTAGACTGCGGGAAGCCCCCCGAAAGCGGCAGAGGTGGAGCTCCTGAGACAGCGGAGACGGATGTGGGCGCAGAGGTTGCCGAGCTCCAGTACTCCAACTGCAGCTCATAGGTGGTTCTGTCACTGAGTAGTTCAGAGAGGAGCAATCAGTTCGTTAAAAGACATCAACAACACAAGTGTGGACTGCACTAAACACACGACTGAATGAACAGGCCTGCAGGTGGAAAAACTCGGAACGTTCGTAGTAAAAACAAGAACAGCCAAAGGCTACTCAGCGCATCCATGTGGCTCCCAATAATCAGCGCCTGGAAAAAATAAACAGCCCAAAAATCAGAAGCAGCAGCATGCTAGAGCGATTTCACGGGGTCCTGAGGAATTCTAAGCTCTAAGCTAAGGAACGCTACTTGATAAATAAGCTGTCAGGTCTAAACAGACAGCAGTCAAGGACCATCAGAAGATAAGACCCGTCAGTCTGCCTGACTAATGAGGTGAACCTGTGAAAATTCGAATGACGTCTCACCAGTCCCGGAATCTTGAACTGATGCGTCGATGGGCTGTTCGTTAACTGTAGAAGACTGGAACTACACGAAAGCATCCATGTGTCAAACCTCCTAATGCAAACGTTGTCAGGAGAACAGGGTCTTCCGACGACTGACTTAAGCTGATGAGGGTCAATAACACATAAGGAAAATAACAACCCCAGCTACTGTCCACCGTGTGATATTGCAGCCTTAGATCCATAAATGTCTCAGCAGAGCCTCGAACTACTGTTATGTTAAAACATGCAAAAATGGAAATTTATTGCTTCTGTACATCGACTACTCATATATATTGGAAAAATAATTTCTGAAATTATTAAGTGCAGGACATGGAGTCAGGTGATTCGGACATGACATTTAAAGATCAGAACTGAAATACAATGGGGTTTTGAGCCGAGCGGTTGCACAGTGCGCTGAACAAATCGGCGGGACGGAGTCAGGCTGCTGCAGTAGGTGATTGATAAACGGGCCAGAGAGCTACGAGCAACGAGAGATGCGGAGCTGGCGAATAAGCTTCGAAATATAACCCATTCGTCTCAAGAAGAGAACGAAGTTCTGGTGCACAATATGTCAGCAAAGCAGTTGTCGCCTGCACAATTGAAAGTGCTGAGTCATATATATAGGGAGCAGGCGCACAATCACACTCACCTTCCGATCGACGGTCGGGAAAGCAGGTGAGGCGCACCAGGAGGGTGTGAACATTGCTCAGGTGGATCTGAGGTAAGATTCATTGGGGAATCTCCAGCTGGAGGAGGTTGATTGGCTGGAGAACGAAGACAACTGGGCAGGATGGCTTCACTGCCCAAACCGACAGAAAGGAGGAAGGGAACAAACACCTGACCCGATTCTTCACCAAGTACGTTAGGATCTATCGTTGAAGGTACAAAAAAATCCCCAAGATGTAAGCAAACTTCGAGTTACTGCGGAGGGAGCAAGGGGTTCAAGGCCAGTAGTTACCCTCCCCTCCAAATGAACAGTGGTAATAAGAAAAGCAACAACAGCAAACGGTTGATCGCCCGTCGTAATCAAAAAGTTCATCTGAAACAGCGCATAGAGTGACCGGATGGCTCTGCAGGAAGCATTGCGGAGGGGGGGGGAGGGTGGGGGGGGGGCGAATAACGTATTTTGCAGGCTTTTAAAGAATGCGATCAGAGGAAGGACATCAGTGACCGAGCAGGGCTTCTATGCGGTGATATGGAAGTCCAAGTGCCCAGGTATTCATTTTGGCCTGAGAGCCCCAATCGGGAGCGAACAATAATCGCCACGCAGCTTCGACCGCCAGCGAATGGGAGGGGGGGGGGGAGGGGCAGAACATCGTATTTTTCTATTCAACTTTTGTGTGCACAAATCTCGATGGATTTTTAATTGCTACATACTCCTACTTGCGCTGTGGTCGCATTTATAACGATGATAGGCAGAGCAGAGGGAGAAACCAACGTCTGCCGGCGAGCAGCCAGTAACTCCAAAGCCTTATCTCGCCTTCATGTGGAGAAGTCTGTGAATGAACGACTCTTTGTGTACGGTGTCTCGTAGACAGCCTAGTGATAAATAACTGCAGTGTGCGATGCAATAGAGGCAAGACAAACCTAAACACAGGCTTGGTAGGGCGTAAATAGAAAAAGTAGCAACCATATAGGCTACCAGACTTGCAGGCTCACTTGCCTAGCCTTTGCCAAAAAACGGTAAACACAGCAGTGAGCTGGCCGAACAATGGCAGACCATAGCCGCTTTAGTTTGATTGCACACCAGACAGATTAGTCACACCAAGAAATTAACAGTCACAAACTGAACATCGATCACTTTTGTGCACCGACTGTGCCGGCTGCAGATGCAGCGCCAAAGAATGGCCCAGAAGCAAAGTGAAAGCAATAATCTTGAACACTTTGGTAAAAAGTCATTCGGAACACCTGACAATTAGTGCACTACAGTTAGCTAAGTGTGTGTGAGAGAGAAATGCACTTTATTTTGAAAATATTATTTAAACATTTCTAGTAAAAAGGCCTCCATTCACTGCAGATAAAATTGATACGCGAAAAAGGTAGAACTGGAAGAAAAACAGAAGCTGCAACAGTCAGTACCATGTGAACGGTCGTCTGTGAATGCGTCGCAAAATTGCGTCAGATTTTCTTCAAAACGGTACAAGTGTCGTTTGTAAATTACTATCTTATTGTAGTTCATAGAAACAAAGAGTGTTAAATAGCAGTATCTAATGAATAAAATGGGCCCTGTTGAACAAACTAAGACCGGTTCCAACTCTGCCCTGACAAACCTCACCGACAGATGTGAACGCTGTTGAAGCACTTTCAGTGGGTTAGAGAATGTCGAACTGTTTCCCAGAGAACTCAATACCCACCCATTGGGGCGCACTGCATAATCAGTCAACGCACGCTCAGTGACGAGCTCACACGCGCGCTTGTCACCTGCAACCTCCCACTCACTAACCTGGGCAATTTCGCTCCCACTTATAACTCGAAATCCGTCATGAAGGAGTGTCGTTAAGTACTATGAAGATTTGATCGGATGAGTCTCTTTCGCGACTGTTTATCCACGTATTTTCGCAGATCGCGAACAAAGTAAGTTACGTTTTGTTGGCTGTATAAGTTTAAGAGGGTAATATTTTCGGTTGATTTAAAGGTTTAAAGGGTTATTCAATGGCACTTTTAATGTTCTGCATAAAGGAGGCTAAATTAGAAACTCTAGCAGAACAGTTGAACAGAAGAGGCTGGTTTTACTTTCTGAGATGCAGATGCAGACTAATTTTTGCACTTCGATAACGCAGCTTTAGTACCACAGTTCATCTTTCCTCTGCGGATGGAGATTTTAAACTCTTTGTCTGTGCAACTTCCAGCTGGATTAAATAAACATTCTTCCCACAGCACATCAAGTAAATGAAAATACACTTCTGAAAAAGAAGCATAGATAAATGCAGAATACCCCACCCGCAGATCGGAAAGTTATATTGTGCAGTGTAAAGTTGCACTTGGATTTAAAAACACTAATAATAAGCAAATAGTTCCAAAGCCTTTGCACAAAAAGTGGAATAAGAAAATAATTTGGTTAAAGCCCAAGTAAAAAACTCTTCTGTTAAGATAGTGCCTCTCAAAGTTTGTGCCACCGTCCCACATGAAACAGAGCATACATGGTTGAGTGGAACCTAGGAAGGAATAACAGAACCACTTTTGTTTAATGGCATTCATTTAAATCAGGAATTGGATACTTTCTTATGGGTTTCGCATTGGGCATCATAAGGATGTGCTTCCAGCTAGTCCAGTGATCATTTTGTCTTTCCTTGTCCCGGAACTGTTCAATATGAAAATTTCATGTAGTAGAATATTCACAGCATACTTTCCTTTAAGAAACATTTGTGATGTATCTAAAGGCTGTAAGCCTTTGTCAACATTTCAAGACGTTTCCGACTACTAGGTGAACGAGGTTTTCCTAAAAGGAAATTGAAACCTGCTATCTTATTTTGCATTTTTTTCGTCCATTTTGTTTAGCGTTGCATGCTTAAGTAGAAGATAAACCGTCATGGAAGTGCAGTTTCCAGATGGTTTACATGATGCAAATTTTACAAAATTGGTAAGACATTTGCATACTACTCCATTTACAGTAATAAGAAATAAGGGAATCCAGTCTAGGATTTGCGACATTATTTGCTTATTTCAAAAAAAAATTAAATTCGTCAATTGAAAGGTACGTGACATTGTCAGTAAAACTTCTAATTTCAGGGTTTACATCAGCGTCTGTTATCCACTGTGTGGAACAAATTAATCATGGAAACGCTTGTGAAAATTGATTTTGAGAGAGATGCAAGTAAAGTCTATAAACTTCATGTAGAGGAGAAAACAATTGATGGACTAATTAACCTTTTCTTTTGCGCAATCCCTTGGTTTTCTGAAGCGTAACTGCAATGGGTAAAAAAAGAACACGGGGTACTGCAATCAGACATGAAGTGATATCTCAGACCACTGCAGTACTAGAAAAGCGAAAAATATCAGACATCCTCATTTATATGTGAAACACCTTTCCAGCTTATATTAAAATACAACAAATTTGGACTTATTCGACGTCTCCTCCAGCAGCATAGGTATGGTGGCAGTAAGATAAAAAAGTAAATGATATCCAACTGTGACGTTTAACGAAAGCGAACAGCGAATAATTTCACTTCTTGTTTGAGTTAAATAAAAATCAAACTCAAAATTTATCCAAATTACCAAGAACGACTTTACGGAAAATTCAATTCGAAGAAAAATATCGGGGTGAGTATTTTGTATCTATTTAGGAATGTTTAATTTAGAATAGTTATATACGCATTGATTAAAATACACCTGTTTTTAAAGACGGTGAGAAATGCATCCAGACAAATAGTGGTTTTAGCTAAATTGCCGAGTTAACGTAATATGCTGAAAAGGAACTACGTTGTTGGCAGCATTCACTCCTGATCAGGTGAAGGTAGTCGTGGATTTTTGACTGCTATATACTTAAACGGAAGAGAAGGGAATCCATGAAGCTATTTTATGTCAATGAAAAACAGAGAAATTACGCAAATAAACAAAGAAATTATGCATGTATTAAAAGATTAAGATAATTCCCTAGCGGCCTTTCACAATGACGAAAGTTTTTCTGAAAATATTCGTGAGATAAGGCAAAAAGGCTTCTGAGTAAGTCAAAAACTTTAATAGGGAAAAATTGCAATTAGTAAAATGGAAAGCACTTAAACTTTTCATTAGCGTAAACGTACTGTTTCAATTAAGCGTTTTCGAAACCACGAATCACCTTTAGTTACGTATCGTTCTGAGCCGACCTTTTGCTGATTTGATGCTACTATCAATCGTAAAGCGATGTGATCCATGGAAAACAATCAAATAATTCAGGGTATTCAGATGACTACATGGTGAACAAATGTTTGCCTTCCATAAATTCTCATCAAACAGTAGAATTATCTGGCAACGTGGGCCTGCAAAATATTTAAAATGTAAGAGTAATTGAGAAGTGTTCATTTTAAAAACAAGTGAGATGTGGGTAAGATGAAGAACGTCAGTAGGAACCTAAACAGATGATAAAGGTAAGTGTGGGTGGGGAGAGAGTTAACTAACTGTTGGCCATCCTAAATGTTGAGCCTACAGAATGTACTCTGTGTATAAGACCGACTTACGTACCCTGTTTGCAGCCACCTCTGATATTGTTAGCAGACGCTGTCCCAGGGGTTTAAAATAGTTCATTTAGACTTTATAAACCACAGAGAAATTTTAACTGCTGTTAAAAGGAATCCTGAAAGCCAATACTATATTTTAGAATGGCACTTCGTATGATCCTCACTTCCTCTTTTCCTTAGATAAAACAGAATGCCTGATGTTATTCTTTTGGAAAGGCACCAACTCGAGTAACCAAACGTATAACCTGCGTTACGGTATTGAGTAAAAGAGTAAATTTAAATGGAGGTGGTTAGAATTCCCAACGAACATTAACACTTCGCGGTGTTTGTTAGACTATAACCTGGACCCTTGCTGCTGAGAGAGTTTATAAAGGAGCTGGGCAAGGCAGTTGGCTATGAGTTTACATAGCCTTAAGACCATCCGCAGGGTGCATTTGCCAGTCTCTCGCTTATAATCTCTGCACTACATCGGTCTGATGACTCATTATTTTCTGAGCATGTCATAGAGCTTCTCAAGTACCTCGTTTATGCCATCTACTGAGCGAATGTTTCTAGCCCATTCTTGCTGCCTGAGGATTGAATTACTTATTTGCTGAATGTTTTGTATTACTTAGACCGAGTTTTCTTACAATGGACCATTTTTAAACTGTTACGGAAGATTAAGAAACCGGAGGAATCTGGCATTTCCATCCCAACGTGAATTTGAGCGAAAGATGGCCCTGACTTTCAGTGACTAAAAGGAGGGTTACTCTGGTTTTTGCAGTCGCGATTGCAAATAAAGTATCTACGTACCCGCCATAATGCCTTAACCCAATAATATGCTTGCTTAGCTGACACTGTTCAAGTTTTAACATGAGTATACAGGCTAAGAAAGAACCAAGAGGTGAAACCATATCAATGCTGCTTGCTTGTCATGATAAAGTCTATGACCTAATTCATGTAATGGCGTAATCATAAGTTGAGTTAATAGGTAAGCGTACATTTCGCCTTGTTATTTTGATTTTTTTAAGCAGATTGGAGGCTAAGAAAGCCTTTTACTGCAGAACAGTGCGGTTTAGTTCTTGTGTATTAAAGGAACACAAGTAGGATTTGGGTGAATTCGGAAGCTGACGTATGTCCACGAAATTTCCTGTGCTAATTTGTATCACAGAATATAAACTATTGTGCTTGTGGTAATATAAGAAAGAAACGTTTCTAATAACTCCCTTGCGTCACCGAAGAAGCTGATCGAATCAGCAAAATATTTAAGCAAATGACTTTCTAAAGAAATAACCTTTTTATAAAAGTTTAAAATCAATCCCAGACAGATTAATCGCCCAATTTTTTTGAGGACCTTCATTTATCTCGGAAGTGCGTTCTCATGATCGGATGAGCCTATGAACATGGCTTGAAGTCTGCCTGCATTAAAAAAAATACACAAAAACAAAACATGTCGTTAAATGCTTCTGAAAATATCCTATTTTGAAGTTTTTTATAAGCATATGAACCAGAATCTAAATTTATAACCAATCATTGGAAAACTCTGAAAATCGCGTAGTACTCCCCAGTATTACAAGTAAGATCTATATTAATGGGTATCCAATATCAGAAATACCTATAAAAAAGTTTACGAAAAGAAGGTTTAATGAACACAAAATAGTTAACCTATGGTTTCACCTGAAAATTTCATTTACACCTATTAGTCACAGTTACAGGGAGTTTTGATATTTCCAAAATTTGCCCCTTTCTTAAAAAATTGTTATTTTGAAATAAAGTAGTATTAAGTTTCCTTTTTGATTCAAGTTTCAAATTCGCTTACGGTCGTTCAAGGCTTTGGTACATGATTTGGTGCCAGTTCACGAGTATTTACCAATCTTTCGTAACTTTTGGCTTTCTGTTTGATAGTCCGACGGGCAGATGGAAGAGAAGGAAAGAGGGATAGGGAAAGAAAACTGTATTTTCAGCCTGCAAACACACGAGGTTTTTCCCATTAAAAAATCATCGTATTTATTTGTAGCTCTGAGCCTGCTACACTATTACGGTCTATCACACGCCGATCGTGAATAGCGTTTTAGAACCTTCTAGCTGATCCGTCGTTGATTGGTCAATTCATGCACAAGGTCCTCTTCACAGGAAAATCTCGAATGTTTGACCAGCTGTCGCTTGGGCCGCGTGTGCGAGTAAAAATATCACACGTGCTCGATGCTGCAGCAAAGGCTGACTAGCTACCATATTTAATGTGCGCGCTCAGCGCCCAGCTTAGCCTGCTCTGCCGTACGTGGCTACGTTTTCCTTTCGAATTACCCCGTGAGTTCAGGCTACTTCTTTTCTCCAATATGCTCCCGCTTTTGAAAAATTCACCTCTTACCTCTTTTCCTTCTGTCCAAGATCAGTTTCTTTGGTGGCCGTCCTCTTCTGTTGCTCCCACGGATGGCAGGTGTTGGTGGCTGACTTGTGACCTTGGGTGTCGAAGCAAATCAAGTGCTACTTCGTACTCTCTGGTGAAACTTTGATTAAGCTTCTTCACATGCCTTTTGCTTTTGGAACTTCTTGCTTCCACTTCGAACGCAATGCCTCGAGCATTTTCTCAATCGGGATTTTGATTAGGAAACAAATAGCCTTCTCCTTCTTGAAAGTAGTTTTGTGTTGATAAGGAAACAGGCACCTCGGGTTTCAGCTACTGCAAGCTTACTTCAAGCTTCGGCATAAAGAACGCTCAGTTATTATCTGGCCGTCAAGATCAATTTTTTGGGTTGTGCGGTGCGCAAAGAGGAACAGTTGAGGCAATTAGTGTTAAAGCCTGCCCTCCATAAATGTTTTATTGCTCTATTGAAATTATTAGGGAAAACCTGCTGATAATATTGACCCAGAATGATCACTCTGCTACCATATTTTATGCAGTCTTCGTTGATATAAATCTGCTTCTTTCGGTTCCTGGAGGGTTCTATAGCTGGGTGTGCTCTGTCTTCACCACGCCGACCGTTCCAAATTAATTCATTTACCTGATGTAATAGAACGTCTGCTACAGTGGTTGCCCTGATATGTTAGGATTTGAGGGACACCTCTCGGGTGCCACATCTAAACTGGTCGTCTTAATCTATCATTTTTCATGCGGCCACTTCTTTACCTGCGCTCATCGTGATAAGGCGTCTTGAATTCCAAGCTTATGAGTGGACATGTACTGGATTGGGAAGTTAAAACTCAGGAGGATGCTATTTTATTGTGGAGGCCACTTGGCCGCGTACTGCTGCACACCAAGATTAATGCCTGTGTATCCATGTAGAGGAAAAAATGTCTCACGAAAATGACTTGTTTCAGTTTCTCTGCCTCAAAATCCATGCACAGGCTTCTATTTCATTCGGGCTTAAATTTGGCTCTGCCCTCATGAGCGATCATAGGGCGTGCATCAGTGGCAGGATTTTACGCTTGGAATCATTCGGAAGGAGAGCATCATATAGCCGCTTATCAGTTATATCCATCCAGGCGATTGTTTTTTTTCCACCCCATAATGTGACAGCACGTTGGAAATACTTACCTTCATCTTATCGAACGCTTCCTGACCTTCTACCATCCAGTAATATTTTGCATATTTGTAGAATATTCTGTTTAATAATGGCCTTAAACTGTGTAGCCCGGACATAAATGGTGCGTAGTAGCCGATTAGGCACAAAATAAGTGTATTTTTCTGCACACTATTCGGCAACTTCAAATCTTTGAAAACTATACCCCCTTCTGGATTCGGTGAGCGTCCGAGGTCACTGACAACAAATCCTGGGTAGGGGATCTGCTATAAAATGAATTATTCTTTTATGTTAATTTTTAGACCAGAATAAATTTCATTCTCCATGAACTTGTCAAGCCTGAGGAGTTGCTCCTAGTCCTTTTAGCACCGAATGCCATAGAAGTAGGCAAGAATAGTGTCCATAAGCCGCTGAAATATGCTTGGACTTCTTTCGATGGAAACTTTGAGATAGGTATATTTTAACAAACAGTTATGTGTAGCAAGTATCAGCATATAATAGACCGTTAATCGCATGTATCCTTTCAACAGATCAATAATTGCGTTAAACTTTCCTCCATCCGAGAACACTCAATAGATTGTAGGACATATGGTGCCATTTTGCTGAAATTTTTCCGATTCCCCTTTGTCCTTGCTTGTACGTCAAACAAGACACGCCAAATTTGCCCTTAAACGAGCTTCTTCCATGGCTTCAACCGTAAACTCACCTTTCTTTTTTACAGGCAAACCTCTTCTTTACATCTTCTTCTGTGATACTTACAGCGCAGCATAAATTGTAGAGACCCAGGTGGAAGTTGATCTTATTGACAAGCATATTGTTTACGGTCTTCAAGACCTAACTGTCTTGCAGACAGGCTTTATACGCAAAAAACGATAAGCGCCTGAAAGACACCCTCAAATTGCATTGGCGAAGTGGTTTATGTGCATGTCTGGCAGATGTTGGTTGGATCTCAGAGAACCCTAGAGTCCCTTACATTCTTGTGCTAATTATCGTGAGATCTGAAGCTGTACTGACTTGTAGTTTAACCGGTTTTCCTTCCATATTGACCATCGGGTATTTTCTCTGTTCACAGAAAAGCACCTATGAATCGGGCTGGGCGATTCCATTACATCTCTTTCCTGAACTTTTCTACTTGACATGACAGTGTGGTGCTGTGTGGCGACTGGAGAGTACTTGGAACACCCGCTTGTACGATTTGGACCAGCTGAAGCAAAGTGCCATCCACCACACAGTCAGTACGCTGTCTTTAGTTTTATCGATAGCCTACGGAAATGTCTTTATTTATGTTCCGGTTTTACTTATTTCGCGCGTTCTTGTAGCTTTATATCGGCTCACTGATCTAGCTTAGCGAGCAAAAACGAAAGACTACAGGGCCCTCCAATGACGTTATGAATTTATTGAGAAAAAACATTTATCTGTTGACTTTTGGCCTATTCTAGGTCAGCTTGATCGTACGTATGATTCAGTCAACTAGCTAGGTCAAAGTTATCTTCGTAAGGATCCCCTTCTATTTTAAAGCCCTCATAATTTATTTTGAATGGTGACTTTTGAAAACTGAGTAAAAATACCAAATCCTCAAGATCGACAGGCTTCTTTGGTAAAATGAACCTAACGAACCACTCGCGTTCACATTGGTTTAGCTTAAAAAGCAGGACCTACACCTTCTCTATCTCCTCCAGCTGTGAGCAATTCTCTTGAACTGGACGAACTTATTTTTAGTACCACACTTCAAACTCGAAGTCACCGTCAGTATCACACTTGATATCTCTGATCCGGGTTTCGAGCACATTTAGTTTATTTTTGGCAGTCACATTCCAATCATTTTTGCATCTCTCTAAGTAAATCCGTGAACCTAGGTCATTGTGCGACAAGCAACCATTGACTTTGTTCTGCCGTTAAAATAAGTCTTGACCAGTATGTTAGAGCCCGACGAGGAGATAGGAGAGAAGAAAAGGGGTTTCGGTTAACGAACACTTTATTCACGACTGGCGAACACACGAGGTTTTGCCTTATCGAAAAATCATCGTGTTTATTTGGAGCTCGGAGCCTTCTGCAACTTTCCGACCAATCGCGTGCCAATGGTGAAGAGCTTTTTAGAACCTTCTGGTCTATAGCCAGGCTCATTGCATTGTACACATGCAATGCTAGTTTAAAATTAAAAGAGTAATCAAGGGTAATGCCCGTCAATCTTAAAAATATACAATATACAGAACTGGGCCACTCCGGAATTCACATAACCGAGTGGGACCTTCGACGACGCTATTGTTGGGAAAACCAAAAACGCGATATTCAGGACGTCATTCGGTCCTGTGAGTTCTGTTTGGCTTCTACGCCACCCAACCAATCATTTAGAGCTCCACTCCAACCGATTAGATCAAGTTATCCTAATGAGAGTGTATAGGTTACCCTTGTTGGGCCAATTGCACCATCCCCTAAGGTAAATAAGTTCATTCTAGTCATGGTGGGTTTCTTTACCAAAATGGTGGAAGTGGTGCCCCTGCCTGATGCATCTGCGGTCACTGTAGCCAGATCCATCTTTAATAGTTGGGTCTGTCGTTGGGGAGCTCCGGATCGAATCCACTCGGATCGAGGGTCACCATTCGAAAATGATGTCGTATTCGAGCTTTGCAAATTCTTAAAATAAAGAAAACACTTACGATGGCGTACCACTCCAGGGTAATGGTCAAGTCAAAAGGATCAACCGGACCCTCCTTAACCTTTTGGAGGCCTTTATTGATAGGAATGCTACACCCACCTGGGACGAAGCTATACCAGCTTGCATTTTGGCCTATCGATGCACGGTAAAAACCATCACAAGTCATAACCCGTTCTTCTCACATGTGGTTGGGAGATGCAACTCCCTCAAGACCTTCACCTTCCACCTGTGCATAGAATGGAAAACGTAGACACATATGCTTCACGCTCGAGGAGAACACTACGAGTGTCATTTGAGGAAGCTCACCTGCATCTCGAGGAAGGGCAGCGGCAACAGAAAAATTATAACGACAGTCTAGTGCATGGCACCCCATACCAGGGGGATATCGTATCGATGCGAAATTTTGCGGCACCTGCTGGGGTATCACCTAAATTTATACCAACGTGGGTTGGTCCTTTTGTCGTAACTCGTGTCCTATCAGACACGACCTGTCTAATCCACCCCCAAGATAGGCCGTATTCCAAAGAGTTCTCAGTTTATTTCAACCCCCTCCAGCCTGGATATCCGGTAGGCGAGAACGCCGACCATTCGGAGATGCAAGCTAGCCTGTCTCACCAGGACGTTACTCAAACTAGTTAAGCACTACCTATTGGTTCCTCCGGAACGTGACTACGCGCTACCCGAGGTCTGCAAACGATGAAAAATAAGTTATAAAACGTGTAGAGGAACCTTCTGAAGGCAAATC
Organism: Schistocephalus solidus; assembly: GCA_017591395.1. Classification (NCBI taxonomy): domain Eukaryota; kingdom Metazoa; phylum Platyhelminthes; class Cestoda; order Diphyllobothriidea; family Diphyllobothriidae; genus Schistocephalus; species Schistocephalus solidus. The sequence goes on along the minus strand of WEDG01000891.1, from coordinate 16,157 downwards.
AACTGCCAAACTAAACGATGCTTCTGTGGACAGCAGACTATTTTTATAGGAGGAAGTAATGTAGACAGTTCTCATCACATTCTCCTGGTTGGAAGCTCTAGAACCACACACGTCCGAAGAGACTTATGGAAAACGTGCCCCTTAGTGGCGCATGCGCGAATCTTCATCCTGTTTATACGTCTAGCATTTAAACTGGAATTTAGTTTCTTATAGAGTTTTATAACAGAATAATATAGTTTGAATGTTAATGAAAGGAAAATATACCTAGCTTAAGTTTGTTTAATCTTACTTCCCCAATGCATCTCAACCAATCATCACCGACGTGATCCGACCTTGTCAATGGAGATGTTATAAATACGGGCGAGGAATGAAATCCAGGACCCCTGTTTTCGGCCGAGCCAGATTATCAGGAACCCTCATCGCAGCCCGTCCTTCGTTCCTCCCGGGATCTCCACTGGACAGTCATCCTACGGACTTAGATATTTTGTTGTACCCTAGGTTTTCACTTGTCCATAGTTTCTCACTGTAATTACGTTAAACGTATGCTGTACTGGGTCGTGGCTAACGCATTTCGGGCAAGTTAAAGATAATTAATAACGGTTGACAACAAAAAAACCAATTTATTCAACAAGTTTTTATCAGCCAACTATTCAGTTGAGGAAGAGCCGATACCCCAACCCACTGAAATGACAGTATTTACCCTCAAGGATATCTGTTTTACCGAAGAAACCATCAAAAAGCTATCAGAAAACTTTCTAATTCAACCCTTTACGGAACGGATAAAATTCCACCTTGCAAACTGAAGCATATGATATATGCTCCAATACAGCTGTCTAATCTATTCTACTTAACCCAGTCGAATGTTATCTATCCAGAAATGGGGAAATATTCAAGTATTAAACCAAACTCGAAAACGTGAACCGATCTGATGCACAAAATCTGTCGTGGTGTTCACCGAACAGCGGTAATAGGAAGAAAATCCTAAGAAAAATAAATAAAGGAGAAAAAACTCTTTCCTTAAAAATTAATAGCTAGAGTTGATAGAGTTGATAGATAAAACTGTGTTGTTGATGCGAGGGTTGGGATCGCTCCTTTTCTTTTGCTAAAGCCTTCTATGTTCGGGTATCAGCTAAGCGTCTGAATGTTACTACGCGTTTAATTGACTGTAACAAAAATTTCGATACAGAGGATTTGGGCAAAGCAGAATTGTTAAATTCGTTATTTGCCAACCGCTTTACCATTGAAACGAGCCTCACTTGCTAAATTCCTCTGCTTTCGAATGCAAATTCACTTATAACAAGCACTAATTTCTCACATTCAAGTAGTCAAAAAGAAATAGCTCACCTAAAAATCACATTTGGTTGGAACTGATAACAATCCAAGCTCACATATTAAACAGTTAAGGCATTTTCCACCTTTAATAAGCAAATTATTCTCAGTATTTCTCGAAAACGGTTTTATCCCCGATCATTGAAAAACTTTTATTTTAATACCAGTTTTTAAATCTGGTTCCCGATCTGACATTCATAGCTATCACGGTATTCATAAAACGCCCTCACTTGCTAAACTCTTCGAAAACTGATTGCAAAAGAAATCGCGGATTTTTGCATAAGCAATCAAATTATCAACTTTTCCCAACACGGCTTTTTACCGGACCGCTCTTGTGAAACCTGTCACATGTCTTTTCTAAATCTACTAACCTCTCTTCGTAATGATCATCTATCTGTAATAATTATCTATTTTGATCTTAGTAAGGCATTCGATAAAGTGCCTCATAGACGACTTCTAACTAAACTAGAAGCTTTAGGATTTCACAGTCCCCTAAATGACTTTATAAGATCATACCTAAATGATCGAAAACAAAAAGTTTTAGTGGGGTCTTCATACTCAAGTGCTTACCTGATTGTGAGTGGTTTTCATTCAAGGTACCGGATTAGGGCCTTTGCTGTTCTTACTTAACATAAATGATATTTCATCGATAGCTAAACATTCTCCGTCTTTTATTTATGCTGATGACCTCAAATGCGCGCACTCCTTCTCTAACTCTATGGCCGAACGATGCCTAGAAAAAATGCATTGGGAATAAGCGCTCTTAAGGGAGTTCTCACATTCTAAGTATCGCTAAATGAGTTTTGGGCCTGTAAGGCTGCCGCAATCTGTTATTTGTCAAGGTGCCCTATACTGAAAATTCATCCATCAAGGACTTGGGTGTAAGCTACACCAATAAATTAGATCTTTCGCCTCATACCGATAGAATTACGGCCAAAGCTGCTCAGATTTGTGTCTTTATTTATTATTATTTCTACCTTCCTGAAATAAAAATAAGAATTTATCGTATATTTGTGCTTCGCATACTTGAATTTTGCTGGCCTCTCTTCGGTTTCATGAACGAATTTAGCCGTTCCAAATTAGACGTTGTCCAAAGAGGTTTCATAAAAAAACTCTTTATCCGACTCTTTCAAATACTTCCTACTCAAACTAAGTGCCAGCTGACGAAGCTATAATTTATTTGTGTCAAAAGACTGGAAGTAGGCTCTTGTCTACTTTTAAGACTTGATAATTGCTCAAATCTGCCAGAACCTTCTGTCATTGCCCCTGTTAATCTTCCTTATAACCTAAGAAATTAACTACTCATTATACCTCCCCCTGCATCCACCAACATATATATATATATATATATATATATATATATATATATATATATATATATATATATATATATATATACCATGATTACCCTTTTCAAAATCCAAAAATTGGCAGTTTGGGGAGGAAACGGACAATACAAACTTTATATCTTCCGAATTAAAATGTTTGAGTTATTTGGATTGAAAACCACTGATGCAGACGACAACCTACTCTCAAAAGGGAAAATATTCCAGAGCAAATAATATTTGGAGGCAAACAGCTGAGAAAAGTTAGTTTGGGAGCTAAGGGTTGGTGAACTGATGATAGAGGAATTATGAGTGGCATAAGGTCGATCTAACGGAGTGAGAGCGTTAATTCTTGGGAGATTTGGACTAGAGTTACCGCGAAACAGGAAGCAGAGACCGTTCCAGTCTTCTGAACCGCGGAAATTTAATGTTTGCTAACAGACATCTGTACGTATAAGAGATACTGGATCCAGGAAGATAAATTAGTCTTCGTATTAAATCCCTCTGACCCTTTTCAAATTAACTACGGAGAGAGGCGTTCATCAGACCAAAGCTTGGACAACAGCATTCGAGAATGGGTAGAACAAATATGCGGTAGAGTTTAAACTTTATTTCCGGAAGGAAGAAATTAGTAGATAAAGATAGATGTTTTATTTGAGTACCCAGAAATGCACTGCCTTTGAAAAGATATGTCTTTTCGATAAAAATACCAAAGGAAATTTTTTCACTGTCTGCTCTTTTATCTAATCTTTTACCCCAGCAATTGGTGTCATTTGTCATTGCCAAGAAGCTGACGTACTATTCATAAATTAACTCTACGAAATTTCGCACTCGTTTTAAGTTATTTTTTTCCAATGACAGTGCCCTTCCAAGTACTCAAATAAAACATATATCTATCAATCTATCCGTAGGAATTTTTCATTGCTTCTTTCCTAGTTCACCATATATTCCAAATATTTTTGACTATTGTTTTAAAAATATCGAATCGTTATAAATCGGATGTACTTAACATACTGTCATTTCTGCTGTTCAGCAATTATTCCCTTTGTATTTACTTACAGCACGGTACTTAATTTGTAATGAAGGGGCCCTCTGGGCCTTAAATATACAATTAATTTATTTATAGTTTTGAGCGAGTACCCAACTAAAACCTGTTTCCGATTAGACAGGTATGACATAAGGAAATCAATAAGAGAACTTCGAAACTCTAGAGCTTCCAGTATAACTATGATTTACCTGTGTGGCCCTTTATCCAACGCTTTAATTAGATCAAAATAAATTACAACCACCGATAGGCGATCATTACGAAGAGAAGTTCGCTGATTTACGAAAGACGGGCGAAATGTTTCTCAAAACCGATCGGGTTATAACCCATGTTGGGAAGAGCCAAGTATTTGTTTGGTTATACAAAAATCTTTATGGCAGTTATCTTTTCAAACAATTTAGCAAAAGAGGGAATTTTATTAACACCAAGATACTTTTGAACTTCATAGCGAAAGCCAACTTTAAATACTGGCACAATAATAGAAGTTTTCCAGTAGTAAGGAAAGAAACCATTCTCAAGTTTTACTGAGAAGAATTGGCTCAGCCACGTTGGAAAATCAGTTTAATGTTTTATAAGCCAGTTTGCGATGTTGTCAGTTCCGACTGAATGTTAATGACTAAGTGGATTATCTGCTTCCGATCGGAATATTTGTAGGGAAATTTATTGGTAATGAGGAACGCATAAGAAGCCTGACACTGTGTTAACTATGGCCTAAAATTCGAAGAGGACAAGCCCCTTCTGGCCCCCTCTGAGCCCCCTCTACTGACGGGGCACTGTGCTGGTAGGGACAGGAATTGGGAGAGGCGATTTGATTCAAGGATAAAATGGTTGCAATGAAGAAAGTTAACCATTCTGCTTTGCCCAAATTCTCTTTTATGAAATTATTATTGCGATCGCGTGAAGGCGGAATGACTTTATCGGACTTAGCGCACAAACGGAAACGGAAGGTGTAGCCTCACTAAGTTCTTTTACGCCTATCTCGCGCTAAGTCCTACTTGAAGCTAATTGAAATATTTTCATGATCCTTAAGTGAACAAATAATGACTTTATGGATATATCCTTCAGGTATTTTCATTTTTTTAAGTCAGTTTTGAAAAAAATTGTGGAACAGTGGAAGAAGCCGCATTTGATTTAACATCTTTAATATCTTTTAACATCTTTTGTGAAATGCAATCAGGGAGACCTTCTGTTAGGCCCCTTTTAGTGTATCATGGAAAAAGCTGTTTAAATAATTTTTTAAAAAATTTTGGCCTATCTAGAGTTCTGGTAAAATTATTTACTAATTCCACTAAAGAGGGAGAGACCAGAAGATTACAATGAATTAATGCGAGAGCACTTTTTAATGCTTGGATTTGACATATTCGGATTCAACGAAATCTATAAAGTTGTGTCCACAAAAAATTTTCAGAACGTCTCGACGCTGGTTAACCTGTTTTAGTGCAATCGTCATCACTGTCAGCCCATCATATTCGAAAAACCCGCTTGGAAAGAAAGAACCAATCATCGAACAGTGTCAACGACTAATAGGAAACGTTGCGTGGTTTGTCTACCATTTAAAAGTCCTCCGCTGCCCCCATGGTAGGTTTGCTGCAGTCTAGATGTCCTTGAGTTCGTTTGGAGACCTCGGTAAGGCCGTAAAAGATGTCCTTACGCAGCATTTCAAGACTTCTATCTTCAATTTTGACTACAAGTCGAAAATCGAAAATAACGTTGGTGTACACGTTGAATGCAGTTGTGATGAATATTCGCAGACCGCTGCGGTTGGCGATATCACCTTCAGGCTTGCTGATGGCATATTTGTAAAGACGACGATTGATAATAACATGAAACTCACCAACGACGTTGAGATATCGGAGAAAATATTGGGTACGAAGCACAATATAGCGTGCAGTTTTGACAAAGAGGGGTAAGCTACTGTCACTGCGTGTATCTTCGTGCTTTAGTGAGAAGAACCTCAAACTGAAGAGTTGTTTGAAGCAGAACCACGTGAACGCTGACATTGAAGTTGATTTTGCCTCACGATTCCCTTGTGCTGTAGGCTCAGTTGTTTTGGGGTAACTTGGGCGTCCAACTCTAACCGCTTTAGTGAAAGGTTATTTGGCTGGTGCTCAGCTGTCCGTTGATACAAATGGATTCGAAGTAAAGGAATATGTCTACTCACTGGGTTACATTGGCAAAGGATTTCAACTACATGGTTTCCTAACCAACCACCGGGATATTAACGTAAAGTTCTACCAATCGCGCAGCTACGTGGATATTGGCTTCAACATAAACTGGAATGGCTCTTCAAAAATTACTTCACTGTGTGCAGCTGTGGCGTACAAACCGGATAACGCTACGTTCCTGAAAGCTCGGGTGGATGAATGCGGAGGGATAAATTTGGCATATGGAATCCAAGTCATCCCCGGTAATATTCCGCTTAAATTGACCTAAACACCTTTTTTGTAGTTCGTTATAATTGATTTCTTAGAAGATTGTTTTCTCATGTTGCCCTTGCGTCCCCCAGACTCGTAATAAAGTCTGTGTCTTTGTCCGTACGAAGAGGGATTGTTTGATTTCGGAATATGCGCCTGTTCTCGAGCCGTTCTTCGGTTCACACCAGGAACCCTAGCTTGTGCACAGGTGATGATGGCAACAGCTGAGTTTCTGGGAGCATGTACCACGGAAAATCCTTTCTCACTGCTGATGGCCCGGGTTAGTAGTTTTCGATTACCTTGGGGATATTTTTCTGGGCCTCTTGTGTCTGTGAAGATTCCAGCGAGTTGGGGTTAGAACTTAAGACCGACGTTAACCCGGATAATTCCAGCTAGCATGTACCACGGAAAAGCCTTACTCGCTGCTGATGGCCTGGGTTAGTCGTTTTCAATTACCTTGGGGATAGTTTTCTGGGCCCATTGTGTCTGTCAAGTTTCCAATCGGGTTGGGGTTAGGACTTAAGACCGACGTTTACCCGGATAATCCCAGCTAGCACGTTTTCCTTGACCTCCTTCACCCAATTCTTGCCTCACTATCGTTTTTTTCGACTAATAATGCTAAACAAACGCATTATAAGTAATTCCCATTTTCTTGTGTTAGCTAGTTTTAATATCAATGGAAAGTTCCTTCCCTGCTGACGATTTTCTTTCTTAGTTCGTGTCGCTTGTTGTTTTGTCCGAAAAGTTATCTTTGAACGTTTGCGTGTTATCCATAATGCACGCCCACCCAGTAAAGTGAATCCGCCACCCTTTCTGCGATAGTATCCGGTATCCTCATCAGTCTTCCGACGTCTTTCTTTGCTTTTCTTTGAGATTACCTCAATAATTTATTGACGCCGTTTTTCTCATTTTTACGCGCCTCAAACACAAAGGCGAGTTATTCCATAAATTTCCTTCTAGTATTGATTCTTGGTGAAATTTGGCATCACCGTCTGCATTTTTGATGACTTTTAATCGCTGACTTTCGCTTTATTTAATTTTAATATTCCATGCTAATTTTCTGAACAATCCTTTTCCATTTAAGGAGCTCTGTTGACTATTACGGCGAAAACGGTCATGTCAAGCAACAGGATATCCTCTTACGGAATGTGTCTGGAAATTGAAAAGTAGCCTGTAACCTTCCAACTGCAGAGGGTTCGGTGACCTAGCCCCAGACCCGCCCCTGCTTTCGAACACGTAGTTGATGTAGAACCTCGTGATACTTTTATATTTTCGCCTTTGTGCGTTTTATTACAAGCGATCTCAAGTAGACATCCTCTTGGGAATTATATCACGGAGTATAATTAGATTTGGGTTATGAAATCATGGCCTTTAGTTTCAAATGAATACAAAAGCAAATTTGTCGGCCTGGAGAATTGACGCCCAGGGGAAGTTTAGGGTGTCGCGGTCGGCAATCAGCCAATGCTGTTTTGAGAAGCCGTGCCTGTTTGTTAGTTGGGGTGTCGGGAGACCTGTGCGAACATGTCTTGACTTTTTAGTGAAGGCTGGTCGCCTTGTTATACCTTGTGCAATTTTCCCCGGATGTGCGCTGAAATTGCAAGTAGAACTGTTATCGAAGGTTTTAGAGAAACGATGGATGTTTTGCATCCTCTACAACACTACCCACTTCATTTTCCTAGCCCGCATACTACATGCGTTAAACGATTCTGTTCGTCTGTTAACAAGCAAAATGCTCCCCTGACAGATTTTCGGCGTGTTATTGTCTGAATTTTCCATAACACGTACAGCCTCACCGGAATGACCATTTGTGGATTATAAGCCATAATTAGCCAGTCATACCTAATCAAATGTGGACCATCTAGGATTCGAACCCGTGACCTTCGGTAATTGAGTCGACCGCTCTACCTTTGGGCCAAGGGCCTGTTTTATCGGTTGTGATTGGGAATATGATGATAGTTTGCGGCTCACCGGTCTGTTTAAAGAACACGTATGGTCCCCTGTGCCCTGGAGCCCACTTTAGAGCCCTCGCAGGCGGCCGCAAAGCAACATGTAGCATAGGTTGGTAAAGTGGAACCGAGGAAGACAATGGGAACCGGAATGGCCAATGGCTTATTAGCCTTAATCAGCCAGTCATACCCAATCTCAAGTGTGGACCACCTGGGATTCGGACACGTGACCTTTGGTAATTTATTCGAACAGTCTACCATTAAAACACGTGCCCGTTGTTTTGTCGGTTGTGATCGGGAATATGATGGTAGTGTGCGGCTGACCGATCTGTTTAAGGAACATGTTTGTTCCCCTGTGCCCTGGAGCCCACTTTAGAGCCCTCACAGGCGGTCGTAAAGTAAAATGTAGCATATATTGGTAAATTAGAACCGACAAAGACTAGGAGACCGGAATGGCCATTTCTGGATTATTAGCCATCATCAGCCAGTCAAGCCCAATCTCAAGTGTGGACCACCTTGGATTCGAACATGCGACCTTTGGTAATTTAGTCGAACGCTCTACCATTGAGACACGGGCCCGTTGTTTTGTCATTTGAGAACGGTATTATGCTGATAGTGTAAGGCTAAACGGTCTGTTTAAGGAACATGTATGTTCCGTTGCGCCATGGAGCACACTATAGAGCTCTCGCAAGCGTTCTTAAAGCGACTTGTAGCATATGTTGGTAAAGTGGAACCGACACAGACAATGGCAACCGGAATGGCCATTTGTGGCTAATAAGCCTTCATCAGCCAGTCATACCCAATCTCAAGTGTGAACCAACTGGGATTCGAACACGAGACCTTTGGTAATTTAGTCGAACGCACTAACATTGAGACACGGGCCCATCGTTTTATCAGTTTTGATCGGGAATATGATGATAGTTTGTGGCGCACCGGTCTGTTTAAGGAACATGCATGTCCGTTGTACCCTGGACCTCACTTTAGAGACCTCGCAGGCGATCGAAAAAACATGTAACATAGCCCGTTGTTTTGTCAGTTGTGAACGGTATTATGATGATAGAGTAAGGCTGACCGGTCTGTTTATTGAACATGAATGTTCCGTTGCGCCCTGGAGGTAACTATAGAGCTCTCGCAGGCGATAGCAAAGCCACATGTAGCCTAGGTTGGTAAAATGTGAACCGAAAAAGACAAGGGAGGCCGGAATGGCCATTTCTGGATTATAAGCCATCATCAGGCAGTCATACCCAATCTCAATTTTGGACCACCTGGGATTCGAACACGCGACCTTTTGTAATTTATTCAAACGCTCTACCATTAAAACACGTGCCCGTTGTTTTGTCTGTTGTGATCGGGAATATGATGGTAGTGTGCGGCTGACCGATCTGTTTAAGGAACATGTTTGTTCCCCTGTGCCCTGGAGCCCACTTTAGAGCCCTCACAGACGGTCGTAAAGTAAAATGTAGCATATATTGGTTAATAAGAACCGAAAAAGACTAGGGTGACGGGAATGGCCATTTCTGGCTTATTAGCCATCATCAGGCAGTCATACCCAATCTCAAATGTGGATTACCTGGGATTCGAATATGCGACCTTTGGGAATTTAGTCGAACGCTCTAACATTATGACAAGGGCCCATTATTTTATCAGTTTTGATCGGGAATATGATGATAGTTTGTGGCACAGCGGTCTGTTTAAGAAACATGCATGTCCGTTGTGCCCTGGACCTCACTTTAGAGACCTCGCAGGCGATCGAAAAAACATTTATCATAGCCCGTTGATTTATCAGTTGTGAACAGTATTATGATGATAGAGTTAGGCTGACTGGTCTGTTTATTGAACATGAATGTTCCGTTGCGCCCTAGAGGAAAGTATAGAGCTCTTGAAAGCGATAGCAAAGCCACATGTAGCCTAGGTTGGTAAAATGTGAACCGAAAAAGACAAGGGAGGCCGGAATGGCCATTTCTGGATTATTAGCCATCATGAGGCAGTCATACCCAATCTTAAGTGTGGACCACCTGGGATTCGAACACGCGACCTTTGGTTATTTAGTCGAACGCTCTACCATTGAAAAACGTGCCCGTTGTTTTTTCGGTTGTGATCGGGAATATGATGATAGTGTGCGGCTGACCGGTCTGTGTAAGGAACATGTTTTTTTCCCCTGTGCCCTGGTGCCCACGCAGGCGGTCGCAAAGCGACATGTAGCATAGGCTGGTAAAGTGGAACCGAGAAAGACAAGGGAGAATGGTATATTCATTTCTGGATTATTTGACATCATCAGCCAGTCATACCCAATCTCGAGGGTGGACCAACTGTGATTCGAACACGAAACCTTTGGTAATTTAGTCGAAGGCTCTACCATTGAGACACGGGCCCGTTGTTTTCTCATTTGTGAACGGTATTATGATGATAGTGTAAGGCTAAACGGTCTGTTTAAGGAACATGTATGTTCCGTTGCGCCATGGAGCTCACTATAGAGCTCTCGCAAGCGTTCTTAAAGCGACATGTAGCATATGTTGGTAAAGTGGAACCGACACAGACAATGGCAACCGGAATGGCCATTTGTGGCTTATAAGCCTTCATCAGCCAGTCATACCCAATCTCAAGTATGAACCAACTGGGATTCGAACACGAGACCTTTGGTAATTTAGTCGAACGCACTAACATTGAGACACGGGCCCATTGTTTTATCAGTTTTGATCGGGAATATGATGATAGTTTGTTGCGCACCGGTCTGTTTAAGGAACATGCATGTCCGTTGTACCCTGGACCTCACTTTAGAGACCTCGCAGGCGATCGAAAAAACATGTATCATAGTCCGTTGTTTTGTCAGTTGTGAACGATATTATGATGATAGAGTAAGGCTGACCGGTCTGTTTCTTGAACATGAATGTTCCGTTGCGCCCTGGAGGTAACTATAGAGCTCTCGCAGGCGATAGCAAAGCCACATGTAGCGTAGGTTGGTAAAATGTGAACCGAAAAAGACAAGGGAGGCCGGAATGGCCATTTCTGGATTATAAGCCATCATCAGGCAGTCATACCCAATCTCAATTTTGGACCACCTGGGATTCGAACACGCGACCTTTTGTAATTTATTCAAACGCTCTACCATTAAAACACGTGCCCGTTGTTTTGTCTGTTGTGATCGGGAATATGATGGTAGTGTGCGGCTGACCGATCTGTTTAAGGAACATGTTTGTTCCCCTGTGCCCTGGAGCCCACTTTAGAGCCCTCACAGACGGTCGTAAAAGCGACATGTAGCATAGGTATTGGTTAATAAGAACCGAAAAAGAGCTAGGGTGACTGGGAATGGCCATTTCTGGCTTATTAGCCATCATCAACCAGTCATACCCAATCTCAAATGTGGATTACCTGGGATTCGAATATGCGACCTTTGGGGAATTTAGTCGAACGCTCTAACATTATGACAAGGGCCCATTATTTTATCAGTTTTGATCGGGAATATGATGATAGTTTGTGGCACAGCGGTCTTTTAAGAAACATGCATGTCCGTTGTGCCCTGGACCTCACTTTAGAGACCTCGCAGGCGATCGAAAACATTTATCATAGCCCGTTGATTTATCAGTTGTGAACAGTATTATGATGATAGAGTTAGGCTGACTGGTCTGTTTATTGAACATGAATGTTCCGTTGCGCCCTAGAGGAAAGTATAGAGCTCTTGAAAGCGATAGCAAAGCCACATGTAGCCTAGGTTGGTAAAATGTGAACCGAAAAAGACAAGGGAGGCCGGAATGGCCATTTCTGGATTATTAGCCATCATGAGGCAGTCATACCCAATCTTAAGTGTGGACCACCTGGGTTCGAACACGCGACCTTTGGTTATTTAGTCGAACGCTCTACCATTGAAAAACGTGCCCGTTGTTTTTTCGGTTGTGATCGGGAATATGATGATAGTGTGCGGCTGACCGGTCTGTGTAAGGAACATGTTTTTTTCCCCTGTGCCCTGGTGCCCACTTTAGAGCCCACGCAGGCGGTCGCAAAGCGACATGTAGCATAGGCTGGTAAAGTGGAACCGAGAAAGACAAGGGAGAATGGTATATTCATTTCTGGATTATTTGACATCATCAGCCAGTCATACCCAATCTCGAGGGTGGACCAACCGTGATTCGAACACGAAACCTTGGTAATTTAGTCGAAGGCTCTACCATTGAGACACGGGCCCGTTGTTTCTCATTTGTGAACGGTATTATGATGATGGTGTAAGGCTAAACGGTCTGTTTAAGGAACATGTATGTTCCGTTGCGCCGATGGAGCTCACTATAGAGCTCTCGCAAGCGTTCTTAAAGCGACATGTAGCATATGTTGGTAAAGTGGAACCGACACAGACAATGGCAACCGGAATGGCCATTTTGTGGCTTATAAGCCTTCATCAGCCAGTCATACCCAATCTCAAGTATGAACCAACTGGGATTCGAACACGAGACCTTTGGTAATTTAGTCGAACGCACTAACATTGAGACACGGGCCCATTGTTTTATCAGTTTTGATCGGGGAATATGATGATAGTTTGTTGCGCACCGGTCTGTTTAAGGAACATGCATGTCCGTTGTACACCTGGACCTCACTTTAGAGACCTCGCAGGCGATCGAAAAAAACATGTATCATAGTCCGTTGTTTTGTCAGTTGTGAACGGTATTATGATGATAGAGTAAGGCTGACCGGTCTGTTTCTTGAACATGAATGTTCCGTTGCGCCCTGGAGGTAACTATAGAGCTCTCGCAGGCGATAGCAAAGCCACATGTAGCGTAGGTTGGTAAAATGTGAACCGAAAAAGACAAGGGAGGCCGGAATGGCCATTTCTGGATTATAAGCCATCATCAGGCAGTCATACCCAATCTCAAGTGTGGACCACCTGGGATTCGAACACGTGACCTTTGGTAATTTATTCGAACACTCTACCATTAAAACACGTGCCCGTTGTTTTATCGGTTGTGATCGGGAATATGTTGGTAGTGTGTGGCTGACCGGTTTGTTTAAGGAACATGTTTGTTCCCCTGTGCCCTGGTGCCCACTTTAGAGCCCTCGCAGGCGGTCGCAAAGCGACATGTAGCATAAGTTGGTAAAGTTGAACCGAGAAAGGCAAGGGAGACTGGAATTACCATTTCTGGATTATTTGACATCATCAACCAGTCATACCCAATCTCGAGGGTGGACCAACTGTGATTCGAACACGAAACCTTTGGTAATTTAGTCGAAGGCTCTACCATTGAGACACGGGCCCGTTGTTTTCTCATTTGTGAACGGTATTATGATGATAGTGTAAGGCTAAACGGTCTGTTTAAGGAACATGTATGTTCCGTTGCGCCATGGAGCTCACAATAGAACCCTCGCAGGCGATCGCAAAGTGAAATGTATCATAGCTTGGTAAAGTGTAACTGACAAAGACAAGGGAGACTGGGATAGCCCTTAATGTATTATAAGCCATCATCAGCCAGTCATACACAATCCGATGTGTGGAACACCTAGGATTAGAACCCGCGACTTTTGGTTATTTAGTCGACGCTCTTTCTTTAAGCCACGGGCCTGGTTTGTCTGTTGCGATCGGGAATATGAAGACAGTGTGCGACTCACCGGTTTGTTTAAAGAACATGTATATATTAGCTTTTGTCAGCCAGTCATACCCAATCTCAAGTGTGGACCACCTGGGAATCGAATACGCGACCTTTGGTAATTTAGGTGAACGCTCTACCATTGAGACAAGGGCCCGTTCTATTTTTCCGTTGTTATCGGGAATATGATATTTTGCGGCTTACCGGTCTGATGGATAGCCATTAATGTATTATTAGCCATCATCAGCCAGTCATACACAATCCGAAGTGTGGAACACCTAGGATTAGAACCCGCGACCTTTGGTAATTTAGTCGACGCTCATTCTTTGAGCCACCGGCGTGGTTTGTCTTTTGCGATCGGGAATATGAAGACAGTGTGCGAATCACCGGTCTGTTTAAAGAACATGTATATTCCGCTGTGCCCTGGAGCCCACTTTAGAGCCCTTGCAGGTTGTCGCAAAGTGAAATGTAGTATATATTGGTAAATTGGAACTGACAAAGACAACGGGGACCGGAATGGTCATTTGTGGCTTATAAGCTTTTGTCAGCCATTCATACCCAATCTCAAGTGTGGACCACCCGGGAATCGAATACGCGACCTTTGGTAATTTAGTTGAACGCTCTACCATTGAGACAAGGGCCCGTTCTATTTTTCGGTTGTGATCCGGAATATGATATTTTGCGGCTTACCGGTCTGTTTAAGTAACATATATGTTCCACTGTACCTTGGAATTTACTTAAGAGCCCTCGCAGGCGATCGCAAAGTGACATCTATCATAGCTTGGTAAAGTGTAACTGACAAAGACAAGGGAGACCGGGATAGCCATTTATGTATTATTAGACATCATCAGCCAGTCATACACAATCCGAAGTGTGGAACACCTAGGATTAGAACCCGCGACCTTTGGTAATTTAGTCGACGCTCTTTTTTTGAGCCACGGGCCTGGTTTGTCGATTGCGATCGGGAATATGAAGACAGTGTGCGACTCACCGGTCTGTTGAAAGAACATGTATATTCCGCTGTGCCCTGGAGCCCACTTTAGAGCCCTCGCAGGTGGTCGTCAAGCGACATGTAGCATACGTTGGTAAAGTGGAACCGACAAAGACAAGGGGGACCAGAATGGCCATTTGTGGCTTATAAGCTTTTGTCAGCCAGTCATACCCAATCTCAAGTGTGGACCACCCGGGAATCGAATACGCGACCTTTGGTAATTTAGTTGAACGCTCTACCATTGAGACAAGGGCCCGTTCTATTTTTCGGTTGTGATCCGGAATATGATATTTTACGGCTTACCGGTCTGTTTAAGTAACATATATGTTCCGCTGTGCCCTGGAATTTACTTAAGAGCCCTCGCAGGCGATCGCAAAGTGACATGTATCATAGCTTGGTAAAGTGTAACTGACAAAGACAAGAGAGACCGGGATAGCCATTTATGTATTATTAGACATCATCAGCCAGTCATTCCCAATTTCAAGTGTGGACAACCTAGGATAAGAACCCACGACCTTTGGTTATTTAGTCGACCGCTCTACCTTTGAGCCACGGGCCTGGTTTGTCGGTTGCGATCGGGAATATGAAGACATTGTGTAACTCACCGGTCTGTTTAAGGAAAATGCATGTCCGTTGTGCCCTGGACTTCACTTTAGAACACTTGCAGGCGATCGCAAAGTGACACATAGCATAGGTTGTAAAGTGGAACCGACCAAGGCAAGGGAGATCGGAATAGCCATTTCTGTATTATTAGCCATCATCAGCCAGTAATACCCAATTCAAGTGTGGACCAACTGGGATTCGAACACGAGACCTTTGGTAATTTAGTCGAACGCTTAACCATTGAGATACGGGCCCGTTTTTTTGTCAGTGGTGAACGGTATTATGATGATAGTGTAAGGCTAACCGGTCTGTTTAAGGAACGTGTATGTTCTGTTGCGCCCTGGAGCTCACTATGCAGGTCTAGCAGGCGATTGCAAAACAAAATGTAGCCTAGGTTGGTCAAATGTGAACCGACAAAGACAAGGGAGGCCGGAATGGCCATTTGTGGATTATTAGCCATCATCAGCCAGTCAAGCCCAATCTTAAGTGTGGACCAACTCGGATTCGAACAAGAGACCTTTGCTTATTATGTCGAACGCTCTATCATTGAGACACGGTCCCGTTGTTTTGTCAGTTGTGAACGGTATTATGATGATAGAGTAAGGCTGACCGGTCTGTTTATTGAACATGAATGTTCCGTTGCGCCCTGGAGGTAACTATAGAGCTCTCCGCGGGCGATAGCGAAAGCCACATGTAGCCTAGGTTGGTAAAATGTGAACCGAAAAAAACAAGGGAGGCCGGAATGGACATTTGTGGATTATTAGCCTTCATCAGCCAGTCATACTCAATCTACAGTGTGGACCACCTGGGATTCGAACACGCGACCTTTGGTAATTTAGTCGAACGCTCTACCATTGAGAAACGGGCCCGTTGTTTTGTCATTTGTGAACGGTATTATGATGATAGTGTAAGGCTAAACGGTCTGTTTAAGGAACAT